>PVJH01011612.1:0-37899 GCA_004026705.1 Nesogale talazaci | reverse complement strand
CTCTAAGTCTTCTATGCTCTTCTATTTGATAGTAAGATTTGAGTGGGGGACATGTGGATCAGTGGGGAGTTGTGTAATTAGATAGCATTCTCTCTAACGTCTATGCCTAATTTGCCCTAAGAACCTGGGAAGAAGTACAATGATCAGATAAGTGAATATAATTGAGGGAATTGCTACAGAGAATTAGTTTGGGGCTAATGGTATGATCTTGATTATTATTTGGAATAGTTTACTTGTCTAAATAATTTACTTGTAGCAGTGAGTATTAATAAATTTTGCTTACAATTTTGCTTATAATTCTTATTGTTCTATGTGTTTCATTAGACTTCTCTGCTCGTAATAGTATGGAAACTAAAGCAAAATAACAAAATATTGAAACAAATAGGTAGAAGATTCAGGAGATAACCCATTAGAAACATGGGAATATAGATTAATCGGGTTCATGATGTCATGGGGATGCTGTATTCTACATTTAAATGTAATACATACTCATTCCACCATTCATCTGTCAGTTTGTCTTGCTGGAACAAATTGAAGAGGATTACATCATTTTTCAAAAATAGCGCTTCGGCATCCTGAAATACAATGCTGTCAGTGATAGGATAATATCCATATGCCTGTAATTCTTTTTAAAGTTTACACACCAACTGTTAATGCTAAATATCAAAAATGCAGATTTCTGACAACTTCTTAATTTTGAAATTGATTAACTATGCAATGGTTCACTGATAATTACTGCTGGTTGCATTGGGAAGGCTGGAAACAAAGAATAAGAGCAGACGTTGGGAAATGTGGCATCAATGATAGCAATGCTGCCAGGCATTGCATAATAGAATTTTGAAACTCCAATGACTTACTTATTCATTGAAAGATCTTTTGGCTGCGCCCCGGTGGTGTAGTGGTTGTGTGTGGGACTGCGGATGGAGGTTCAAATCCAGCGGCAGCTCTGCAGAAGCAAGTCTGGGTCTCTTACTCCCACCACCAGAGGGCCTGATACCCCCCACCCAAAAAAAAAAAAAAAGATCTTTCTTCAGCAACACCAGTAGTGGCTGATAGACCTTACCAGAACAATATACTCAGGAATTCAATTCATTACGCCTATGTAAACAATAATGGGGAAACTCAGTATCATCCATCAGAACTGGGATCAATTGAAATAGAAAATCAATGCTCACATGCAAGATCAAGTTGAAACTGAAGAAAACTGAAAGAAATCCATAGGGTCAGTATACCCTCAATGTGTCTTATCTAAATTTAAAGGTCGTCTCAACAATAAATTTGTCACATTGAATACTAATGACTGAAGTACACATGACCTGTGGGATGACACTAAAGACTTTATCCATCAAGAAACCAAAAGGTCATTAAAGATATATGACAGAAAGAAAAAGTCAAAAGGATTATCAAAAGAGACTCTCCCAACTTGATAAATGTAGAATAATTAGGATGAAAGGATGAGGTGATGAAGAGAGCTAAACAGATGATTTCAAACAGTACCTCCAAAATGAAGTATTTGAATTCAATGTGGAAATTTTCTGTAATTTTTCTCACGCAGAAATAACTTTTTAAAGGCAAGACTTGCATTGCAATATTGAAGACTTTTCTGGGTAAGATGTTGAATGATGCAAGAAGCATCTGATGAAGGTAGAAGGAACACACACTCACTGTACCAAAAATAATTTGTATATGTTCAACCTTCTCAGGAGGTAGCACATGATAAAGAGCCAATCTCAAAGAAGTTCAAGATGCACTTAAGGCATTGTGAAAAATGAGGCTTAAGTAATCAACAGAATAACAAGCATATGTGCCAACAAATGGATGTAATGCTGGAAGTGCAAAAAATGGAAATGCAAAGTGACTACAAGAGATTCATATTCCTAGCTATTCCTAAGGAAATGCAAAAAAATCCAACAAAATGAAAAAAAATAATTGAACAACATATTAACATCACATGCAAATAAACACTTCCAGATCATTGTTAAATGGAAGTGGTACATACAAGATCGGGCCAGGGCAGGACCTGAAGGTACAAGTAATCTGCATCAATAAGTGGCCCAGATGCCCATAATCCCCACTCCAGTCACACTGCCTTCTCTTTCCAAATCTGCACCTATGGCCTCCTGGGGAGATCAACCGGCAACTTGGTGGCAAGTGGATTATATAGGACTACTCCCATCCTGGAGGGGGCAGCACTTTATTCTGACTGGAATAGACACATATTCTGGATATGGATTTGCCTTCCCTGCACACAATGTTTCTGCCCAAACCACCATTCATGGACTTACGGAATGCCTCATCCACCAGCATGGCATCCCACACAGCATTGCTTCAGATCAAGGAACTCACTTTACAGCAAATTCAGTGTGGCAATGAGCCCATGCCCATGGAATCCACTGGTCATATCATATTCCTCATCATCCTGAAGCAGCTGGCTTGATAGAACAATGGAATGGGCTCCTGAAGACACAATTGCGACGCAAACTACGTGGCAACAATTTGCGAGACTGGGGCAGTGTTCTCCAGGAAGCTGTATACGCTTTAAACCAGCGGCCAATATATGGTGCTGTGTCTCCAATAGCCAGGATTCATGGGTCCAGGAACCAAGGGGTGGAAACTGGAATGGCACCACTCACTATTACTCCTGCTGACCCACTTGCAGCATTTTTGCTTCCTGTCCCAGCAACCCTATGTTCTTTGGGACTGGAGGTCCTGGTCCCGAAAGAAGGAACTCTCTCACCTGGAAACACTGCACGGATTCCACTGAACTGGCAGCTGAGAATGCCCCCTGGCCACTTTGGGCTTCTCATGCCTCTGGATCAACAGATCAGGAAGGGTGTCACTGTACTGAGTGGTGTGATTGATCCATATTATCAAGAAGAAATTGGATTGGTGTTACATAATGGGGGTCAAGAGGAATATATCTGGAATCCAAGAGATCCTATAGGCCAACTCTTAGTGCGACCATGCCCTGTGATAAAAGTTAATGGTAAATTACAGCAACCTCATTATGAAAGGACATCTAATGACCTAGACCCCTCAAGAATGAAGGTTTGGGTCACCCCACCAGGCAAAATACCACAATCAGCTGAAGTTATTGCTGAGGGCAAAGATAATACAGAATGGATAGTAGAAGAACTACCTACCAATTATGACCACGTGATCAATTGCAGAAGCAAGGTTTATGATTGTCCATGTATTTTGTTTATGAGCTTATTGAATCTTTTCTTTGCTCACGTATGATATATCAGCTACAATTGGACTCAGTGTGTTCTCATTTATATGTATGATAGATGTTTGATGTTAAGTATAAGTTTGATTTCATTGATGTCTGGAAATTCTGTATGAGTAATGTATGTGTACAGGTGCCATGTTGGCAAGGGGTGGATTGTGATGGATAGGTTTGTTATGCCACAGAAGATTGGTGGATCTGTTTTGATGGCACGGCAAATGAACACACGGGATGAATTGAAAGGGCAGAGATAGGAAGGGCTCAGCGAGTCCCGCCTCTTTCTTGTTTCCGGATCTTCAGACCAGAGAGCTGCCTCGACCTCCAAGCAGCACTACCCATGGGACACCTAATTGTGGACTGTGTTGCTGTGAGTTGAGGTGCCTTCAAGCCCTACTTTGCCATTCTCAACATCTCTGGAGCTGGGGACTCTGACATCTGACTGATTGTTGGTGACCTGCTCTGCTGTTTGCTGCCTGTGACCAGATAGCCCGAATTGCTCTACAGAGGACTACTCAGCGGCCCTCAAGACTTGAAGGACTGCCAGTCTTCTAGCTGCCTCATGCAAGTGAGTTGCACCGAGCAATCTGTACTACTTTATAGATAGTTAACTGTTTCTTTCTTATCTTATATATGTTTCTCTATATATAAATATATAAAAAGAATTACTAGTGTCCTGATTTTTATTTCTCTAAGAGAACCCTGCCTGACACATAGCTGTAAATCAATTGGGACCTGACAGAAAGCCAAGGAGACGACATGGATGGAGGTATATCATTCTTGGTGGAAGCATACAATGTCATTAAGATGTTTGCCTGTGTTTCAATTATGTGGCATTCAGTTATGTGGTTCATGACAAATTTTTGGAAATATTGCAAAGAATAGTACCATAGGTTGGGGTTTTCCCCGAAGCCAAATTAGCCACTCTTACGTTGATTCTGTCTCATAATGACCCTGGAGAAGAAAGTAAAATTTCCCCTAGGTTTTAGACGCTGTAACTTTCTATAGAAATAGAACATCTCATCTTTCTCCCACAGAGGAACTAGTACTTTGAATGAATAACCCGATTAGCAGTCCAACACATATCTTACTATGCGATTAGGGCAAAATCAATGAAACATATATTAAAAAATATATAGAGACAAGTCAAAAAAAGGTGACTCAAGTGATTATAGAGGCTAGCAAGTTCTAGCTATATTGGCTAGATGTCAGACTGGAGATTTTTCTTGAGTGAAGTAGCAGCAGGGACTGATGAGACCAAATGCTACAAGTCAGGCAGGCAGCAAGCTGCTGGTTGTGGAGGTGGGTGGATTCCAGGGAAGCAACTAGAATGACAAGCCATCGACTTATAAGAGCAACAGGAAGTGACATTAGGCAGCTCAAGCCCAAAGAATTCTAGGCCAGATGATGATAAGCCAATATGCCAGAATGTTCATATAAGTTGGAAATAGGCCACAATCCCAAGAAAATTCCTTGCCAATTTATTGGCTGATTATAGATAGCATATCTTATCATTAAAGTCATTATATTCTATTAGGTCTCATGATGGGAAATAACTACATCACAATTATCAAATTACTGAGAATCATGGCCCAGTGCGATAGGTAATCTTGTTGTGCCAACATGGTCAAAGAAGATAGGTGGGTCTGTTGTGACAACATGGCCAATGAAAATCAATTGAAGGGTGGAGATTGATATGGCTTGGCAAGTCCCACCCTTGCCCTTTTGCTCTTGTATCTTCCGACCAGCCAGCTGCCTTGTTCATCCTGTTCCTCTATCTCCAAGTGACACTACCCGTGGTACACCTAATCGGGGGACTGTCTCACTGTGAGTTGAAGTTCCTTCAAGCCCTGCTTTGTCACACTCCTGGAATAGATATCTCTTGAGCTGGGGACTGTGGACTCTGTCATCTGGCTGACTGTTGGCGACCTGCTGTGCTGTTGGCTGCTTCTGGCCGGATAGCCTGAATTGCTCTAAAGAGGACTACTCAGCGGCCCTCCACACTTGAAGGACTGCCAGTGTACTAGCTGCCTCATGTGAGTGACTGGCACCGAGCCATTTGTACTGCTTTGTAGATTAGTTAACTTTTTATTTCTTAAGAATTACTAGTGTCCTGGTTTTGTTTCTCTAGAAAACCCTAACACACCCAGCCAAGTTGACACACAATCACAAATGGAATTCCAGAACAAGATTGTGCCCATATGGTACTTTTACATAGATCAAGAGTTAGTCATTGCAATAGAATAAAGGTATATGAATGGTTTAATATCAGTCAATAGTTGTCATCATATTTTTTTAATTGTATGTATAGTTAGACCAAAGAAGACTAAAGAAGAATCAAAGAATTTAAAATATGGTGCTGGTGAAGAAAGTTGAAAATCCCATAGGCTGCCAATAGAACAAACAAATTTCTTTTGGAAGAAATATAGCCAGAATTATCCTTAGGGAAAGAGTAATAAGACTCTGTCTCATGTATTTTGGACATGTTGTCAGGAGAGGCCAGTCCCTGTAGAAGCACTTCATGCTTGATAAAGTAGAGGGGCAACCAAAAAGAGGAAGGCCTTTAAGAAGATGTGAAGATTTACACAGGTTCAAGCATCAGAACGATTGTGAGGATGGCAAAGATGCTCGCAGTGCTTCCCCCATTGTACATAAGTCACCATGAATGGCACCCGACAACCACACAGCATTTAGTAATGAGCAAACAGCTTACTTACACTGACGGAAACAAAGTGTCAGCTTAATTATTTGTGTGTTTGAGTTCACACTCCAACCTTCAAGCGAGTAGTCTTGGTCTGAATCATTTGCAACACACAAGAATTCCTGAAAACATCAATCACGAGTGATGGCACTGTGCTTGTTTTAATACAATAAAATTATTGTATGGCGTACCATAACAATGCATACAAAATTGCCTTTAAAGTTTGTCAGCATAGTTTAATTAAAAAACAGCACAAGAAACAGAAGACTATAAAGAAGAATGTGTCATCAGGGTATAATGAACATGACGTAACCAGGACACAACTTTGCATCTTCAGAGTAAGAGCATTTGAAGTATCCTCTCATGGTGATCAGTGAAGTGAGTAGAACCTTCAATACAGATCTTGTCTAAACAAAGCAAAAAGAAATATCCTCAGAGCTGAACTGAGAAGGCACATAATCATAAGCAAAGAAAATATTTTCATTGTCCAGGATTTCATCTTGTTTTTTTTTTTTGGGGGGGGGGCATCACTGCCCTCTGGTGGTCATGGGAGCTACCCATCCTTGCTCCTGGAGAGCTGCTGCTGGATTTGAACCGCCAAGCCTGTGGACTGCAGTCCCACACTCAACAACTATGCCACCGGGGCTCAGCCTACCAGGATTTTTATCTTAATTGAACTCACAGTCAATACACATGGAAGCAGCAGTCAAGAAATCTAATCACATGTTGCATTGGGAAAATCTGCAAAAAAAAAATCTCTGTAAAACATTAAAAAGCAAAATTGACCTTTTTAGGATTAAGGTGTACCTGACCTAAGTCATGACATTTTCCATATTTCCTTATGTATATAAAAGCTGAACAATGAATAAAAAAGGACAAATGAATGATGTCTTTGCATTTTTATGTTAATGGAGAATATTGAATGTACTGTGGACTGCCTGAAATCGATGAGGTGCATTGACACCATTGAAGAAACAACAAGGTTCAACATAGCAATCGTCCTGTGAGAATCTCACAGGACCAGACAGTGCTATGTTCTGTTACACAGTCTGAGTTTAGGCTGAGTGTAGGACACCTAACAATAACCACAGAAATGCAGTTTTACTTTATACAAATGGAGTTTTGACCATAGGGTAATCCTATGTAGGGACCTGCAGATGGATTCTGGGTGCCTTAGCAAATTGAATGTTCACAATTTAAGATCATTTCCCTTATTTGGGTTTGAATTTTATTGGTTTTCACCCTTGGATCACACTGGCTTATGTGCTTCTTCCATGTGGACTTAGTTGATGCTTCATTTAAATAGCTGCTTGTTTATATACAAGATTTTAAGACCCCAGTAGCTATTCTTTTGATAGTCAGGCACCACCTGCTGTCTTCATCACACTTTACTGTGGCATCTGTATCTTCAGTGTTTTGTTTACAAGGCTCAGCATTGTGCAGGGCCTTGTCATAAGAACTAATTTTTCTTCAATTGAGACTAGCATTAATCAGGGTTATGGTTGGGGTTAGAAAAAAAAGTAGAAGAGACTAACACTAAGTGCAATCCCCAAATCCATTCACTTGTCTACAGATTATGTAAGTCTGTGGTTTACTTTGGAGACATCATTTTCACTATATGACAAAGAACATTATCACTCATCCCCCTACGGTATTGATCGTGTCATCCATGTATTCAATGAGTAGTCTGGTTATTAATCATTTGCACGACACAAAGACTTCTGACATTTTCATACGATTAGTGAGTGCATTGTACTTGCTTTTATACCATAAACAATTGAATATGATAGTTAGGGTTATGTCAACTAGACTTTCCTTGGTAAGAGTAGAGACAGTAGTCAATTTATCAGTTGTTTTGCAGCCTGTTGACACTTCTTTGGTGTCGTAAGCTTTTTGTGTGAGAGAGAAAGACCCAGCTGAGTCCAGTCTTCTTTGGTCCTTTACCTTCTATCAGCAGTGACTCTTGCATCTGGTTACATCATCTCTTGTTGATTTGCCTGCTGAAGCAAGGAGTGGAATATGAATGGCGATTCATAAGACTGACTCCCACCTCTGCAATTTAGAGCCTGTGACCCTTGCTGTTGCTGCTTTGCCATCCATTTTCTTTTCACCAGCTTCCATGAGTTAGGAAAAATCTGCTCCATGGGAAGATATTTTTTTTTCTTTAGGCATACTTTTTTTTGGGGGGGGGCATCACTGCCCTCTTGTGGAAATAGGAGGCCTAGCGTTGCTCCTGGAGAGCTGCTGCTGGATTTGAACCACCAAAGCAGTGAGTCACAGTCCCGCACACAACCACTATGCCACCAGGGCTCTGCCCCTACCCCCTTAGGCATACTTTAGTACACCAAAATGTTGCAGAAATAAGACAAGGAATTCCCCGATGTGAACATATAACATGCAACAAAATAACCGCTTTGTCTCGCGGCCCTATCTCTTTCTCACATTGTGCTTCGGTTGTGGATTAATTTTTTTTCAAATCTTTTTGAGGATTGAATGTACGTGTTTCAAACACACAAATGATGCAACCTCAGTCTAATGTCATCTCCTAGACATTAAGAGATTTAGTCAATTTGTTGATGTGCATTAGGAAGTGATAAAGTAAGATATGATAAATAAGAACCGAGAGTGAAGTGTGAAATGTAAATCCAGTCAAGCAAGATGAATCCTAACAACTGTACCGAATGCCAAGCAGGCCTTCCACTATTGGTAAGAATGCAGTTTGGATTGAATTATAAAAACTGTCACTAAATCAGAAGGAAATCTGCCTTTTTGTAATTTGCATCACTAATGTGCTATTACACTCTGATAAATTTGTGTATATTCATGTTTAACATGCAAATGCAATTGATATGTATGCTCGCATGAATAATTCAAAGACCCACTGCAGTTTTCACCTCTGGTATCTATTATTCCTCTATAGAAGAGGAGAGCTTTCAGCTCCAGTAGGAGGTGGAAAAAAATGGTCACTATGTAATATTATTCCTATTGGCATTATAACAAGTAATTATTGCAATTACATTATTTTCTTTTTAAGTATCAGGATCTTGAATTATTCGGTCCTATAACATCAAGATACAATTCATGCATTTTAAAATATAATACTATGCTTAATGTCTGTTCATCAATTGAGCTGGTTAGTAAGTTACTGCATGATTACTGCTAACTGTCACATGCATCTGAAGTGACTTAACAACAACAAAAATGCCACGGTTTGGGTCAGACACACCGTAGCCCTTAAAGTAACAATTTTCACCCTCAATGCTTTTAAGAGGTGCACTTTTGACTGCTAATTTTATAGCATTGAAGTGAAATGAAATATTTCACAGTCTCAACCTTTTCTCCACTTACCATGATTTTGTCTACTGGTCTACTTGTGAAGAAGTGGGTTTTCTTTACACTGAGTTGTGCTTAATCCTACTAAGAATTATTTCTTCAATTTTTTCAAACCCCAAAGCCCACACAACCTCAGATTAATCTTGTAAAAATAAAATATTAAAAACACTGTCTCACTTTTCTTTCACATCATCATATTATTAGTATGCTAGTGACATAATGCAAGGAAAGTCTTATAAGTATATGTGCTATATACATCTACACAATTCTCCCCTCTTTGTTTCTGTTACTATGCCTTGAGTCCCCAAATATCTCTTAGGCTTCTGAAAACCGAGAGTAATTATTGTAACTCCTTCTGGACTTTGTACAAGTATTTCTAATTCAGACCTCTCAAAATTTTAAATGAGCATTAAACCTGATTTGAGTACCTCTTACAATCCTTTTATATCAACAACACTTTTACTCAAATTAAAAACTGGCCAACAGGTTTTTTTATGTTTACTGCTTTGATGGAAAACTGTTTTCCAAATAAAAATAATTATTATTGAGACTCAAGGATAAGAATACAGCCCAGCAACTACTTTTATGATATTATAAATCTCCCCTTTCCACATGTCTTCAACATTGTTCATAGCGAGAAACGTCATTTTAGAAGGGCATGTTACCATTTTTAATACCCACAGGTGTTTCATTCTTAATCCCCTTTTTTGCCCATGTTAATTACTACCCTTTACCAGAACTGAAATAAATGCATATTAATATTTTAGTATTGTTTATTTTATTTCTGCAGGTGCTTATTAATTTTGGAGGCCAGTTAGGTCTGTCTAGACCTTAAATGCCACCAGATCTCTTAAACCCACATTTCTTTTTTATTGTTTTTGTTACATTCTTTACTATCAGAATTAATGAGTGTAGTTTTTATAAAGCTTATTACTTACTTACCCTGAAGACTGAATTTGAACGTGACGTTCTGGTCTGCTGAGCAAATGGAAATTTAATTACAGATATTTAGTTGCTTATTATGAGTTTGATGGACTGGAACTGAATGAGTCCTTCTTCCCAATTTTCCAGTTTTAAAAATGCACTGCACAAAATCATCCTGGTCGACCTTCCATTCTGTACAAATTCAGTGATAATCCACCAGTGATCATTGCCTGAGGCTTCAGGTAAAATGTACACATGTATGGCAGTCATGTGGGCGAAGGTCTTAATTTTTAAAAGTATATGACAGAAGAAAATTTGATTTGAAACCAGAGAGCAATGTCAAACTTAGTATAAATCAATTCACAATCTAGAGATAAAGATAATCTCCCTTTTGTGTGACAAAAAAAGAATAACTGACATTTTGAAATTAAGAGTCTCAGTCTGAGATTCAAGTGAACTGTGAAATAAAATTACATTCTAATCCCTAGCTACAGGTTTTCTCATAAAATGTCAAATATAAGATGAAGGGTAATGGAATACAGGGATTTTAGTGGTAAAAGAACATAGTAATGAACTATGACAGCAATTGATTAATATTCAGATAATCTTCCCTTTCATACACTATTGGATGAAATGTTCTTTAAAAATGAGGCATTAATGCAGATTTACTGAACAAAAATTTAGTAAAAAATGTTTTTGTACTATAAACATATTTAGCCTGCAATGTAAAGTAAATTTGAAGTGCTTACAGAATTCTTAATATGCTAGACTGCCAACTGCAAGATCAGTAGTTCAAATTCATAGGATTATCTGAGGGAGAAAGATGAGGTGGTCTGCTCCAGTAACGATTTACAATCTTTGAAGCTTATTTAGAGTAATTAAAATTATGAGTTATAATTGTAAAGTCATTCCACTGTGTGGATCATAGAAAACCATGGATAGCTTTCAGAAGAATGGGAATTCCAGAATAACTCATTGTATTCATATGGAATTTATATCTGAAACAAGAGGCAGTTGTGCAAACAGAAGAAGAAAGGACCGCATGGTTTATGTCAGCTAAGATGTACTTCCAGGTTGTATCCGCTCACCACACCTCTTCAATCTGTATGTTGAGCAAATAAGAATGGGGCATCAGGATTGGAGAAAGGCTTATTAACAACCTGCAATACTCAGATAACACAATTGGAAGGATAGTGCACACAGGATCAAGAAGCTATCATTTATTTGTGTAGAACCAATTCAAAGGGACCTAACAAGAACAACAATGATTTGTACTCAACTAGATGGCAATGCAAAATCTTTGTTTATTATTCCTCTGGGTTATTCAGTTTTTAATTGGGATTTTACTAACTGGGCATTCTTTTTTAATCTGAGAGATTTTATGCCTGCACTTTTACTTGAGAACAGGTATTTATATTTAAATCTGAGCACTGTTTGTTGACTTGAGATCATGAAGTTAAAAAGCAAAACTAGTTTCAGCAAAGCTTTCTAAATGACTATCACTCTCCAAATAGTACCCAAATAGGATAAAATTGATCATATACATACACACACATATATACATATATACATATGTACATGATTACTTTTCATCCTGAAAAGATGGCAGGGAAGCTGACTTCTTTTGGTTATTCAGGGAGACACTGCATCTATCTTCTACTGTTTCCAAAGCCAATTGCCACAAGACAGAGAGATCAGACATGTCTCCAGCCTCCATCTTTCTTTACAGTATGCTGACACCATAGCTTTTCTGCTGGATTCAATAATTCATGGCCATGGTCACCAAGAATTCACAGACAGCACTCACAGTGAAGGGGGCTTAGCAGGAAAGCTAACAGATTACCCAAAACTAGAGTCATAAAACATTGGGCATACATCGATACCTCTTCTCAGTCAGGAATCAAGCCTCCATCTTGGATCACGGGCCTCTCAGCCACAGGGGTTCTTGGCCTCTGTCTTTGCCTCATAGTCTAGGTGCTTGCTACTCCATTGCTCTGTGCCATGATCTCCTTGCTTTGGACCCTGAACTTAGCCAGCCATGAACCGTTGCCACTTCAGGCAGGGATTTCAAATGACTTCTGTTGGTGGCTAGTCTTTCTTGATGATCCCGGGAATTCTCTCTCCCTGCTTCTAAGACGTCTCCTTCTTACCACAAGGGAATGGCAAAACTGACAAATCCCCAATTTGGAATCCTTTACATCTATTTTCATGTATTCGTCCATTCATTTGATAGGACTTAGAGGAAAATGGTTAGAAGAGCCATAGCAATTAATTTCACCTCAACACACACATGTTCTGTGGTTATTAGGTAAATTTTCATTTTTTTATGTCTGGGGTGTGAGTAGGCCACCCACTTCTATGACCTCTGTAATTTCAGGTGTACAAGGTAAACTTTCAAATGTAGTTCAGTTTTATATGTGGTTTACTGGGCACCCATCCAAAACCAGGCAATGCCTTTCACAGATCCATTTGGGGATGTAAACACACTACCATCGAGTTGATTGCAGCTCATAACCAGGTGTAGAACAGGCTAGAATGGTCCCTTGTGTGTTTCTGAGACTAACTCTTCATGGGAGTAGAAAGACATGACTTTCTTCTGTGGAGTGGCTGGTGGTTTTGAACTGCTGGTCTTTCAGTTAGCAGCACAACTCATAACCAGCATGTCACCAGAGATATAAAAGGGCTAATTTAGAATACCTTTGATAAGGAAGCTTTCTTAGTGTTATAGGCTAGAGGGATGAATTTAGGACAGATGACATCAGGGATCCTAAGTGTAAACAATATGAGTTGTTTTCTTCCTATACACTGAAAAATAGATAGAAGTTGGTTCGAATGTATCCTTGTTTGGGATGATTAGAGATCTAAACGTCACAAAAATATCCAACACTATTATCATAGGGAATGGCAAAATATTTCCAGTTCAGTCTTTGACTCACTCTTTTTTTTTTTTTTTTAGGCATCACTGCCCTGGTGGTGGGTAGGAGGCCCAGCCTTTGCTCCTGGGAGCCGGAATCGAACCTTCATCCCAGTGGGCCGCAGTTTGACTCACTCTTTAGTGGTATCTTTCCAGAGATGACGGGAAATGCTGGGGCCTCAGTGTCTAAAAAGTCTGGAATATCCCTGCATGTTGGAGGTAAGGTGGATGGTTGGCAAACCTAGGGAAAGGAATATCAAAATAGCAGTTTTGAAGAAACTGAAGCAAATACAACCTATCCATGCTTTCTTTCTCTTGTAAAAGTGAGTCACTTGTAAAAAAAATTATTTAGTGAACCTCTTCAGGGAAGGGCATAGCATTTTCACAGAGACATTTCTGACTGATTAATACAGGCAGTTGGTTGGAAAAGAAAGGCATCGACTTTCACTATCCCCAGTCTTTCTAGGTAGCTATGTCATCATGGACTCAGCATAATGGGAGGGATTTTCCCCTCATGTTTCGTCACCTCCCTGCACCATTTTTGCTGATCGCTCTTGGCTGCTGACAGCTCCAGGAAGGCGAACACATCAAAGAGGCATCCAAGGAGATGAATCCCTTCATTTCCAGATTGGAAGGAGTCCGAGTAATTATTCAGCGCAACACCTTTGCTTTATAGCTGAGGCCCAGGAAAATTACACAGAGCAATAATAATAACAGTCAACACTTAGGAACATTTTGGGAGGCAAATCCTATGGATTGCTCTTTTTAGTTCTAATGACTCTCCAATTTGGCAGGGACTATAATCCACACTTCAGAGTGAGAGAAATGGAAGCACAAACTAGCGAAGGATCTTTCTCAGACTCATGCAATACTCTCCTGCAAAAATGTGCACTTCATACGTAAGTGAGCACCAAAGCAAATGCTTCACCACTCTGTGACTCTGCCCTTTTAGTTTTAAAACAGTTCCTTGCAAAATAATACATGTAACTTAATCGGACTACTTTTCAAATGTTCCCTTTCTCAGCCCTCTGCTATTACGGATCTTCATTGAGCAATGGCTATCACTTGTCGTTTCTAGTTTATCTATATACATCCTCAAAAGCTAGCAGGACTCACTTCATTTTCCTTCCGCCAACATATACTAGACGGCTCTGTCATCTAATAGTTGTTGTTGCTGTTGCTGTTGCTAGGTTCTGTCCAGTGTGTTTCACCTCATAGCTACCCTGTATATAAAAGAGCGGAAAGCCACCTCGTCCTGTGCCGTTCTCACAAGTGTGCTGATGTTTGCCGCGTTTGTGAATGTATAGATGTACACGTTGGCAGCCAGAAGCACCTTTGTATCCTTCCCAACTCCAGCTGTCCTATGTTTTTGATTCCCACTTTTTTCACCTTCTTGTTAAAAGCGATTTCTCTTTCTGTATACTCTGCTGTGGACAAACTGTTTTTCTTGAGCTTTAGGACCATTCCCAAATTCTTCCAAACACCTTCGTTGTTGTCAAGTCAGTTCTAACGTAGAGCAGCCACGTGGACGACAGAACAGGAGAATGCACGGCGCGGTTCCGCGCCAGCCTTACAACTGCTATGAGGTTGAGAACATTATTGTAGCCACTGTTTCCATCCTTATTCTCCAAGTATATCTAGCAATTGATTATTTTTGTGGTAATTGTAAGTTTGTCATATAGACTAGAGCATAAACTTATGATATCTTTTATAGATTTGTTATGATGCAAAGAGACCATATTTAAAATTGAATTATCAAAGCTCCCAAACCTATTGTGGGTACATATTTTGACTTTTATTTGACTTTTATTTTGAATCATTTTTTTAAATTTATTAAGATAACTTTATTGGGGCTTATATATCATTTTCCACAATACTTAAATTCATATACCGGGCCAAGTACCTTCATATGCCTGCTGTCATTATCATTCTCCGAATATCCACTTTATCACTTGAACCTTTTATATCGCCTTCCCATCCTTTCCCCTCTGTTCCTGATCCCTCCTCCCCCACCAACCCTCAATACTTTATAAATTATTATTGTGTGTCATATCTTACACTGCCCAATATCTCCCCCTGCCAGCTCCTCAGATGTCTGTCCTCCAGATAGAAGGTTATGTGTAGATCCTTGTAGTTGGCTCCGTCTCTCTACCCCACCTTCTCTCCACCCATCCTCTAACTCCAATATCACCACTGGCCCTGAGGGACTCATCTGTCCTGGGTTCCCCATATCTCCAGCTCCCACCTCTGCCAGTGTACCTTCTCCAGTCCACCCAGATTTGTAAGGTAGAGTTGGGATCATGATAGTTGGGGGGAGGAAGCCTTCAGGAAGGAGAGGAGAGCTGTGTGCTTCATCGCTACCCCACTGCACCTTGATTGGCCTGTCTCCCTGTAACTTCCAAGGGGTGTCCAATTGCCCACAAGTGGGCCTTGGGTATCCACGCTGCTCTCTTCCTCATTCGTAGTAATATGATTCTTATTCTTTGCTGCTTGATACCTGTTCTCTTTGACCCCTAGGCTGGTGATTATGACCTTTTTAAAGAGTAGCATTTATCTTCAATGTTCTGTGAATAATTAGTTATCTTCATACAGACATACATGTGTATCCCTGTAGTGTAGTCATAACCCCTTGAGCAGTGATCCATGAGGTCACTGCACTTTGAAACTATCCGCCACTCCATGGAGAAAATGGGTCTTTCTATTCCTATAAACAAGTGCAGTGTCAGAAACTCCCATTGGTAGTTCTACCCTGTCCAAAAGGGTGACAATGCGCCAACTCTGCATAGACTTGGTAACAGTGAATGATACAGGTACAAATACATGTGCACATAAGTATGTACATGCATGGTTTATGCATGCAAATAAGTGTATCTATCTATACATATATATATTGAGATTATTTCGACCAAGGTCATCCTTGTTTTTCAATCTCATCTGCTCTAAGATGTTTTTACCTTCTCCCCATTCATTCTCTCTTGTCACCTCCAAATTTCCAGTACAGAACCTATTTTATTCTGTTTGAGCGGAATATGAAATTTCCAGTGTAATACAAGTTTGATGTTATTTCAACCACTGTTGTTAGATGTTGTGTTGTTGGTTTCAGCTTCATAGTTATCATATGTACAACAGAACAAACTATTACGATTGTTGTAATATTTCTTATTTTGTTGATAATTTCTACCACAGCAGTGCTTGTTTGTTTTGAATTGTTTTCTTTTCTATATATTGCTTCATTTTGTCAGCACATTCCCTCATTCTCTAGCATCTTTACTTAAAAAGTTGCAATTCAGAAACATATTTAGTAAGAAAAAATGACAAGGGATAGTACTATTTCTTACTTTGGAAATAATAATGAGCTCAGGCTTCACATTTGATAAATACATATTCTGCTCTCTAAAAGACTACAGAATCAACTTCTCAATGTCTTTGGGAACCATTTGATTTAGTACTCCCATTTTCCATCCCTTTGAATGGAAAATTCTACAACAGAAAATGTAATAAGCAGAACATAATCTAAGAAATATCTGACCTTATTAAAAGGCCTTTTATCTTATTCATTGAGATGCTAAAGGACAGAGCAGAACTACACCTAGTGGGTTTCTGAGACTGTAACTTTTTACATTAGTCAAAACCTCATCCTTATGAGTCAGAATTGACTCACTGTCAGCAAGTGAAATTGTCTTCTGCTGCCCAAAACAGTAGTCTTGCATGTGTTTCTGTATATGAAATCCAAGAGATGTAAATCTATAGAGACTGTAACTAGATTAATAATTTCCTAGAGGCATGATTATAGAGGGTGGGGCCAGTAGGAAGCTAACAAAAAGTACAAGAAGGAAGAAAAATGATTGTGGTGAGGATGGCATAGCTTTTCTTAATATGATTGCATTGTATAATATGTGAATTATATGTTAATAAAACTATTTTTAGAAAACATTCCAACATCAATCAATTAAAGAAAGCCATCCAAATAACAATATGAGGGAAAGCTCACATTTTTCTAAGTAGAAACAAATTGGCACAATCAGGGTTCCAACCTGCTCTGGTATAATTAATGCACCAAAGTAAAAAATGGTGGAAGACAACACATCAGAATATCCATGGTATAAGTTGTGGGTCATACTGGGTTGAGAGGTTACTTCTGTTTTCTTTATAAGAACTTTGTTGGTGTACTGGGTAATGCATTGGGCTTCTAACTACAAGGTCAGTGCTTCAAAGCTACCAATTGCTCAATGGGAGAAAGGTGAGGCTTTCTGTTCCCATAAAGATCCATAACCTTTCCCTCCTGGCACATATGCTGAAGACAAAATGGGTTCAGCAAATGTGATGAAGAAAAAAGATTGTGACAGGCTATCAAGAGATATAGTGTCTGGAGATTAAAGGCTTGAAATTAAACAAGTGGCCATCTAGCAGAGAAGAAACAAACCCAAAAAAAAGAAGCACGATAGTCTGCATGATCATGAGGTGTCTTAGGGACCTGGTAACAGACATCAGAAGAACCAAAATAAACAAGCAAAAACAAACCCTTATTGTTGAGAACAAGAGGAGTCAGAACCAAGATCTAAAGTCCATCGGTCAACAATGAGACATCCCCTCATAGGGGAGTCACAGGGAAGAGATGAGTTAATCAGGGTGCATACAGTAAAATGCCAATGAAATAGACCATATTCTTCTGGTCCTTTGAGGCTTCTTCACCCCCCACTATCATGTCCCCAGTCCTGCCTTTCACTGCAGGCTCTACCAGAGCAGGTACACAGGTACGGATAAGAGATAAGAGCTCATGAACACACGGAATCCAGGAACAGGAATGGGAGTAGCAATACCAGAAGAGTAGAAGGAAAGTGGAGAGAGGAGGGGAGGAAGGGGAAACCAATTGCAATGATAGACACAACTTCCACCACCTCTCCATGTGAACACACAACAGAAATTGTTGAGGGAGACAGCTGCTGGTGTAAGATATGAAAACAATGATAACATAATTTATCAATGGACCACATGGGGGAGGGGAAAAAAGAGGCTCTGATACTAAGGGATCAATAGAAAGTAAATGTCTAGAAAATAATGATGGCAACATATGTACAAATATGCTTGATACAATAGATGTATGGATGGTTATAAGAACTGTAAGAGCTCCCGAGAAAATGTTCTTTTAATTAAAAAAAATCCATGAACAAATAAAATGAAAAGGTAATAGGAAAAAGGGAAATTTACAGCCTCAGAAATCCACAAACTCAGTTCTGAGGAGTCCTACGGGATCACTATGAATCAATCAAAATGGAATCAACGACAGTGAGGGTTTTCATTTTCTTTTTTGTAGTTTTGTGTGTGTGCATGATTAAGATTTTTTATAAGAGGCAGAACTCTTGGCATTATGTCCAAATTGAGCACTTTTGACATGGTTTTTATTCAGCCTGCTGTGACAACCAGGCCTTTAGACTCTGTCCTCTTGAGATGCACAAGATAGACTTTATCTTAGACACACTTAGGGCACTAAGATACTCCCACGTGCTGATGTGCCTTCTTGTGAGGAGGATGTGCCTTAACGTGAGAAAGAGCAGACAACGGCTACCCAAGGCTGTTGACCTGGAAATCTTTAGACTTCAGTTTAAAAGTCCTGCCTGGTCAGTGTCCAATAAATGGCATCTCAGGACTACCATATATATAATATTTTCATGCTCTCTTTACCTTTTTATCACATGCTTAATCCAGTCTTGCTTTGGTGAAAATATTGTTGAAACGTTTGCCCTTTCTCCAACCCTCTTTGTTTGTGTAAATAGCATCCTGTCACCTAAATTATTAATTTTTGCATATAAAGAATCCATGCTTTTGGTCTAATAAAAGCATGCTATACAAGTACACTTTTATTTTTCTCAACTACTTAAAAAATGTAATACCTTTGGCTAAATCAATGGTAATATCAATGGACATATCACATGCTCCATAGGGATAATTTATAATGTCCTTCAACAAAATAATAATGTTTTAGGGCTGAGCCCTGGTGGCATAGTGATTGTGCGTGGGACTGTGGCCCACTGGAATGGAGGTTGAATTCCAGCTCCACAGGAGCAAAGGCTGGGCTTCCTAGTCCCACCACCAGAGAGCAGTGATGCCAAAAAAAATAATAATAATAATGTCTTTGAATTGAACTGGGGGCATATATAAACTCTAGATATATCAATGGATTTTGAGCTCGTGTTCAGTCATAGCCTTAATCTAAGAACAATCCATTCTTATAACACAACATTGCTCAATACCTGCCCCATGAAGAGGTCACTGAAGATATGAGTGCTGTAGCAAAGGCTGGTGAGGAAGTCTGATGATGCCAGGCTATCAGAAAGAATAGCATCTAGGGTCTTAAACCCTTGCCTTAAAACAAGCAGCTAACTCAGTGGGGCATAAACTAAGTCCATATGAAAGAAGTACAACAGCCTATATGATCCAATCATCATAAACAATAGAAATAAAATTCAGAGGAAGAAACTGTATTAGAGCTTATGTTCTGAGCACCTGCTTTTTCAGAAGGCTATGGATAATGGTGATAGCCCCAATCCCTTCCACAGCCTCCCCCCTCCTCCCAGGCAGATTAAGCTTCTGGTCAATCCCCTTTACTATGGACCAAGGATGGGGAAGGCTTGATTATCAAATAGAATCCACTGTAGGGTGGATTATTCCTATTGTAGTTAAGTCAAAAGATGACACCTTGTCATCTGATCTCCCTCTTGAGCAAATGCAAAATGATTCCAGCTTTTAATATTCTCTGTTTTGTTTTCTAAGGAGTCTTATTCTCTTTTGGTCATTGCTGTTGGGCTATTTGTTTTGTTTTTGTATTCTTTTCTCTATATGAAACCCAGGATAGCTAAACCTTTAGAGGCACTCTATTGAGACATGGCAGAAGAGATTGATAGGAAATGGAGAGCTAACAAGTACAGGGATGAAGAAATGTTCTAGAATTGATAGTGGTGATGGTTGCACAAGGCTTATGAATATGATTGAAATCTTGAAATGCAGGCTATATGAATTGTATGTTGCTGAGACTGTCAAAATAAATAAATAAATGATTTTTTTATTTTTGGAACGACAGAGTCAGATCTCTGGCCTCTGTCAATGCCTCTCCCTCCATCTCACTCAGCATGAGGGTAAGGTGCTGCTGTAGAGAACCAAGTTCTAGAGCAACCTGACTCTTGAGCTGATGGAAATTTTGTTGATTCATGCACAGGCATTCAAATGGCACCCTTTCCCCTTTGTTCATCTGTTCCCTAAAATGTTGCTCTCGGGAATTTTCTACTCCTACCTGCTCCAACAACTTTTTACCCTTCCTGCTCCACTGGATTTTCTGGGTGACTTGAAAATCCTATTTCCCTGATGAGTGAGGAGGCCCCAGAAGAACTGTCTGTCCTAACCAACTTCTCCTCACTCCAGCTGAGCTGTTACTCAGGAGTGGGTGTTTGCTCCTGGCACTGCAGGGCACGAATGAGGATGTCGACATAGCTCATCTCACAGGAGCCGCCAACCTCTCGGGCACTGTAAAGCAATGGCATTGCCAACAATCAGATCAGACACAGAATCTGTGAAATGGAGTTTAGGTGGCAGCATTAATTGGGATTTTCATTAGGATAAAGATGACCAGATGTGAGAGAGAATGAACTTCCCTTCCCATGCCATGGACAGATGACTGAGTTAAAAGAAACATTCTGTTAAAGAAGGAAAAGAATACACCTGCACTATCTTCTGTCTACTAACATGTTCCTTAAATTAAGTTCTAAAACAGGTCATATTCAATAAAGAAATAAATGCCATATTGTACTTAAGAACTTTTATATTTTTAATTAGGAAATAACAAAAATGTATGACTTTTTTGTATGTTATAGCATTTTTGGTTTATACATAAGGTCCTTTTGCTAAACCTGTCTTTTATGAGTGTCCTAAATTTGTTTATGATCTATTGAACATTTGTGAGACATATTGAGATCAATTATCAGATAATGATTTATGTCTCATTAATTTTAGTCATACTTTCTAAACTTATTGATTGAATCAGATACCTGTGGATTTACTTTGGAGATGGTGACATAGAAATAAATATGTGTACATAAGTAGTTTTGATGTGTAAATGAGTTCAAGGTTATATTGAAGTTAGTGGATTTTTACCACTTATTGAAATATGCTCCAGTTATGTGATGCTGATTTTAGGTGCCTTCTCATTGGTTCCAACTCACAGTAACACTGTATACATGGGAACCAAATGAGTGGGTCCTGTATCACATTCTCAATGTCTTTGCTTGAATCCATTTTTGTAGCCACTGAGTCAATCTATCTCAGTGAGGGCCTTCCTCTTTCATATGAACCCTCTAATTTACTAAGCATGATGTCTTTTTCCCACGAGCAGTGTGACAGTGATGTACTCGTGTGTCAATTTCATGATTGGAAGTCTAGAGGTGGAGTCTAGCCTGTCAATCTGCAGATAGCCAATGAAGCCTCTGTGTAGGCATGGCTTTCTCCTGAAAACTCTGGGAAGTCTCGCAGTATTTCCCAGTTGGAGAAGAGAGACTTGACTCAATCTCTTGGAGTCAGTCTACCAACAAGACAAGATGGCAGCATGCTGATAGATCCTGAGTCCTGGAACCTGGAGGAGCAGGAAGAGAAGCCACCTGGGCTTGCCCTGATGGAATCAGACCTCTGGGGCCAGAGAATTCACAGAGAGATTCCTGCCAGGGCTGAGATGCTTTTACTTCATGTGCTTCATGAGTATGAAGGAGATTTTATAGACTGGTATCAGACAGTTGGGCTAATATCGGACTTATCATCTTGGACTGGACTGGGGTGGGATGCTTTCTCAATGTTCCATTCCTCTTGTGTATAAACCTTTCCCTTATATCCATATGTGTGTTTATGAATTTGTTTCTCTAGTCTAACCAGACTAACACACATAGTCCCCTCCTGATAACATGTTCAAAGAGCATGAGAAAGTATCACCACATTCCCCTCTCCACCCACATCCCACTCCGGGCCTCCTCTTGTCTTAGCAGGGGGTGGTGGTGACTTCATGGTCATGCACTGGGCTGCACAAGCCTCAAGGTCAGCAGTTTGAAACCACCACCAGCCTCAGGGGAGAAAGATGGGATTTGCAGGGACAGGACTTTCTGCCCCTGTGATCAGTTACAGTCTCTGAAACTCACAAAATTGCTCCCAGCCCTATAGGGTCACTGTAAGTCAACATTCACTCAAAGCAGAGAGCTGGGTATTGTTTTGTTTTGATTTTGTCTAAGGGCCATGTTAGCTGTACTTCTTCTGAGACAAATTGGTTTGTTCTTCTGGAATCCATGGTACTTAAACACTCTTCACTAATATCATTACTCATCAATCCTTCCCTGGTCTTCCTTTATTCAGAGCCTAGCTTTCACATGCATATAAGGTGATCTTAAAAGTTATGGCTTGGGTCAGGCACCCTTTAGTCCTTCAATTGACTTCTTTGCTCCATCACATTTTAAAGATATCTTTTGTGGTAGCATTGTCCACTATAATATTGTTTGATTTCTTGACCACTGCTTTGATGATTACTTGGTTATGCATCTAAATTAAATGACATCTTTGATAATGACAATCTTTTCTCCATATATAACGGTATTTTCTATTGATTCAGTTGTAAGAATTTTTATTTTCTTTACATTAAATTGTGATCCATACTGAAGGCTACATGATTGTACTGAGTACTTACACAATTTTCTGATTAACTAGTTGATAGACTTTAACAACAAGAACAAATAATATTCAGTAAGAGAACTGAAAATGACTACAAGAAAAATGATCTATTATGAAAGTGGAAATGAGGGCTTGGTATATGAAGGAAATAACATGTTTGTATTGCTACTGGTCACACAATATAATTTTCAGCCGTGTTCTTATCCCAGTTGACAGTTGACATCATCACACACTAAATAGCTAAAGTGTGGTCTATGGTCCATAAAAAGACAGATATAAGGATGGAGTTTGTTTTGGACCACGTCTAAAGTGAAGATGTTCAGATATATACATATCAGACCAAAGCTAAAAAAGTTAATTTCTGGCAAAGTTTATCTTCCTTTTCACAAGAGGGTTAGCTTCAAATTATATTATAAGAATCAAGCAGGCTTTTTTTTTTCAGAGTCTTCTTTTGAGTTCCGATGGATAATGAGAAATGCATGAGTTAACTCTGCTTTCAAATAAACATGGGTTTAGCAATTAAAGAGAAGACAGCTTGGCATTGCATACTTCTAGTCCTGCCAAACACTAAACAAGAGACTAGTCATGTCTGGAGAGCTGGATGAAGGCATATGGTTGAACTAGGCCTCCCCAAGTATTATCTTAATAAAGTTACAGGACTCCTAACTTATTCAGCTCTATTCTGGAGGTCAGGAACCAAGGGTTCTTCACCAGCCTTCTCCTTGTGCTCCTTGAGAGTCATTTATTACCTCCAAAGTCTTACGGAAACTGAAGGATGAGAAGGACACCACCTTGAGGTGGTCTCTGAAGATCAATCCCTATGAACGTGCTGAAACCAACCCCTTCAGCTTTCTGAATCTTGGCTTGAGTTCTCCCAAATAGATAACATTATCTTTCCATTTTTGTTGTTTCATCTTTTTAGCTTCATTCTTTGCAGATTATTTGACCAGAACACAAACTTTCAAGAAGACACTGGACAGATATTGTGAATCCACTTTCTTCCCAAACATTTACATTTCACAGCAGCTCCCTGCTGAGTTAAATTCAAAAATCACATGCTATTTTGATAAAGTCTGAAAGACACTGATTGTACTGAAATCTGTGTGTGTGGCTCAACATTTTTTTTTCTTCTAGAATCTTGCAAAGTTTGAAGGTCAGAGTTAGTGTGTTCTCATTTTATCATCAGAATTGCTTTCCATAACTCATTAGATCATGTCTTCCATCTGTTATCCCTTAGGTAGCTATATGCGCCTCAGGCAACCACCGGGGAGAGGACAAACTTGGTTCTCCTTCCACTCTCCTCCCTCCTCCCTTTGGATCTATCACTGAATAAACATTATCACCTAATTTAGAGTAATTTATCATAAAATCTGTCTCCTTTCCTTCCTCCCTTTCTTTCACATTTCTCCCTTTCTTTTGCTCTGGGTTTTTTTTTTTTTTTTTGCTTTTTTTTTTTTTTTTTTTTTTTTTTTTTTTTTTTTTTTTTACATTTCTCTCTCTTCTATTCCTTTCCTTTCTCTTCAGGAGCCCTGGGAGTGGTTACATGTTGGGCTGCTAATCACAAGGTTGGTTGGTTAGCAGTTCGAAACCACCAACTACTCCATGGGAGAAAGATGAGGCTTTCTCCTCAAAGAAAGCCCACAGGGACACTTCTGCTTTGTCCGATACAGCCTCTGTGAGTAGCACCTGACTGGCAGCAGGAAGGTTTCTCTTCCCTTTCCTATATTCTTTTTAGCCTTTTCCTCCTTGACCCTCCTATTTAGCGCGCTCTCTCTCTCTCTCTCTCTCTCTCTCACTCTGTTCTCACCATCCTTCATCTTTATTCCCTTCCTGCAAAGTCAGCACATATTTGAATTGCCTATAAAAACTTCCAGCATTATTATTATTTTTGCAGTATTATTTTATGTGTATAGTTTCAAATATTATTAAAAGTTGCAGTGGTTGTTTTGATCCTTGTCCCCATGCAGAGCTGTATTTTTTAGGATCTTCTTGTGTTGCTCTGTGAAAATGGAGTCCCTTGCTTCCAACCACTACATGTCATTTCAAACTGTGCATATGCTAGCTTTTACACATTCTTTCAGTCTCTTTCTTTGTTGACTGGGGGTAATAAAACATATTGAACAGTGTTGCTGAAAGAATAAAAGAGATAATGCTTTTAGAGAATCTGGTAAAATGTCTGTCTTGTGTTAGGCATTCCTTAGATGTCAGCTCTTGTGGATAAAAAGAACAATATTCAATAGCTAAAAACATAATAGTGCTTATAGTAAAAAAAAATCAATGGCACCTCTTCCTAGGATATTTCAATTTAAGAATGTACAAGGTCTTAGTCTAGAAGAAATTGCTTTTGCTATTTTCAAATGCTCTTCAGGGATAGCTATACTGGTAACAAAGGACTTCCTGAAATCATAACATAAGAGGTCTAGCTGAAGGTACTTTTTATTTTAAAGAATATATTTTAGTTAGATGTAACTTTTAATAATGTTGGAATATATATAACATTTAAATCTATTTTTACTCATTGAGTAACATTTTTATATTCATATTCATCATTATATATCTAAAGCTATTTCATCACCCAAAGAAAAATTCTGTACCCATTAAGCATTCATGGTCTATTTCCCAACCCAGTTCCAGTCCTTGGTAACCACTCATCTCCTTTCTGTCTCTGCAAATTTGTGATCTTTTGATCTCTGCCAAGTCAAAATTGTTAATTTTCTTAAAATTGCTTCTGAGAAGAAAGTTCATGCTTGGAAAATGTGTAGTATCAGGATATTAGAGGATATGCCCTGGGAGAGTCAGATAATTGAGAGCACACCATTAACTGTTTACTTTCAGATGAATTCTTATGTGCCTCTTTAGCTTTTTTTCTCACCTAAGAGTGTATGGGAGTAAGTAAAGGCACTGCATCTATCCAGGTTCATGTCCCAGCTCATCCATTTCCTACTTATATGAACTCAACCATTTTACCTAGACTCCCTTAGTTTACTTACCTGCAAATGAGAGTCATAATGATACTATTTAATAGGGCTAGTATGATCACTATATGAAAATAAATAAGTGATAAGAAATAGCTATTCTGTGCAATTTTTTGAGAATTAAAAAATTAATGTATCACAGTCTAGTAAGATTTCAGAGTACAGTGCACTCCCTAATGATGTGATATTTCCAAAGAGAGTCCCATTAGAAAAAGGTTAACCATTCTAAAGGCCACGATAGATAAGAGACAGATAGGGCAAGGCTGCTATGCTCAGCACTCTGGAGTATGGATTTACAGTCTTCAGGAAGAAACCAAATTAACTAAATTGTGCACTCTCAGCAAAAATACTGATAATATTAGAAGGGTTTAAAAGGAAGAATATATGAATTTTCTTAAAGTCTACTTTAGTAAAGTAGATTCCTGAGGCATATTTAAATAAGTATTTCCTAAGGTTTAGCCTATGAAACACAAGTTCACTAGGATACACTTGGAACAAATGGTTCCATAATATAATGTTTGGGGGAAATGGTGATCATTATGTCACTATTATACCACTTTAGAGATGCACAATGCAGCCTAGCTTATTAAAGGCTCTCATTAGTCTTGTTGTCAAGAACCCTCATGAAACTTAACTCAGAACATTTTGGTTACCTGACATAGAGCCCAAGGCAATTTTTCATGGGACACACTTTGGAGACTGCTCATCTCTATCACCCACTCAATAAAAACATTTTACTTTGCAAACATGGACACACTAGGAGAAGGTTGTAGTTGAAGCTAGCTCTGCTACAATAGATCCTGCTCATAAAAGTACTACAGTGAATAATGAGAGTCAGGGTTCATGCCCACAAGAATCTTTGAGATCAGGAAAAGGAAGTCAAACAGTAAAACAATGGCAAGACATTTATGCTAGCAAATTATTTGGACAGAATGTTCCTGTCTTATTGACAAGGAAAACATTCGTTAAGTTGCTTTACCTCATTTGAATCTATGAATAAGCTGAAATATCTGTAGTTTAACTCTTGATAATTGGTTTTTTGTTTGTTTGTTTGTTTGTTTTTTTTAGGGCATCACTGCCCTGGTGGTGGAAGTAGGAGGCCCATCCTTTGCTTCTGTGGAGCTGGAATTGAACCTCCATCCCAATGGGCCGCAATCCCGCGCACAACCACTACACTACCGGGGCTCAGCCCGATAATTGTATTTCTATACTTTTGGATTCACTCACTTAGGCCTAGCTCATCTATGTCTTTGAAATAACTTGGGGAAAAGGGTTGCAGATTCAGATATACACAGACTTTACCAGAGAGTGGAGATATGGGAGGTCTTTCTGTATGTCTATCTAGATAAGATAGATGGGTTAAATAATTCAGAGAGGGACCAATGGTTCTGCCATTGGGGAAGGGGAGTGAAAGAGGGGAGCTTAGGGGAAAAGGGGAGGTGGGAGAAAGTAAGGTCAGAGGGGACCAACTCAGGGACAAGGGAACAATAATTGAACTAAATAATTAAACAAACAACAAATAATAGCCTAGTGGGGTTCAATCAAGGGCAATGTAGCAGCAAGGAATTACTAAACATGAATGAAGGCCAAATACGATGGTGGTACAAAAGGAAAGTAAAAAGGAAATAGAGTAAAGAACCAGGAGGCAAATAATATATAGAGTCCCAAGTATAGGTATGTGCATTAGTAAATATATGTGTATGATTATGTTGGATACAATTGATGTATGGTGTGTAACAAGAGTTGTAAGAGCCCCCAATAAAATGATTTTAAAAAAAGAATAAAGGTTGCAGATGGGCATTGGGCCTCAAATTAAGTACTCCCTTAACACAAGAACACTTTGTTCTAACATTCCAGCATTCTGTGATGCTCACATTCCCAACACTGTCACTGAAGACAAAATGGGTGCATCAGCAAATGTGGTGAAGAAAGCTGATGGTGCCCAGCTATCAAAAGATACCACATCTGGGGTCTTAAAATGTTGAAGATAAACAAGCGGACATCTAGCTGAGAAGCAACAAAGCCCCCAAATACAAGCCTGTATTATCATGAGGTGGTGATGGGATTAGGTATTAAGCATCTAAGACCCAGAACAAAATCATACTCAAGGTGAATGGGTGGAGGGGCATGGAGTGGAGACCTAATGCCCATCTGTAGACAATTGAACATCCCCTCACAGAGGGGTCACATTGAAGAGATGAGCCAGTCAGGACTGAAATACACAACTTACCTCAAGTTCTTTGGTGCTTCCTTCATTCCACTTACATGATCTCTATTCTACCTTACAGATTGGATAAGATCCGAACACTTCACATTGCTACAGATAAGAGCCCCAAACACAGGGAATCTAGGATAGAAAAACCCCTCAGGCAAACAAGGGGAAATACCAGGAGGATTAGCAGAGGTGGGAGAGAAAGGGGGAATCAATCACTAGAAACTCCTCCCAGGGGGACAAATAATGGAAAAGTAGGTGAGAGTAACAGAGGATGATGTAAATTTTGGAAAATAGAATCTATATCTTATCAAGAGTTCATGAGGGAGGGTGGTCAAGGGAGGGAGGAGGAAGAAAAAGGGAGCAGATACCAGGAGCTCAAGTGGGAAGAGAATGCTTTAAAAATTATAATGGCAGCATATGTGCAAACGTGCTTGACACACTGAAGGAATAGATGGATTATGATAAGAGATGTAAGAGTCCCCATTAAAAGTATTTTTTAAAAAAGAAACAAATAGTCCAGCTACAATATGGAAAAGAACTTAAGAAATTCACCAGAGATGACATGCAAATGGCTAACAAACCCATGAAGAAATGCTCATGATCACTAGACATCCTGAAAATGCAAATCAAAACAATGATGAGATATTTATACCTACAATAATAGCCCATTTTAAGGAGAGAGAGAATATATAGATATGGCGCAGATAGATTGGAATTGTTATACACTGCTGGTGGACTTATAAAACGGTACAACCATTGTGGAAAATGACATGGCACTACTTTAAACAAGAAATGCTATATGTCTCAGAAATACCTTTGCTGGACATATACCCAAAAGAAGGATATATACCCTTTCCATGTTCAATGCAGTACAGTTCACAGGAGCAAAAAGCTAGAAGCAGCCCTGCCCATCAGTTGAAAAATGGATAAAGAAACTATGATGCCCAGAATACTATGCACTCTTTAAAAAAATAACAACAGCTGTGCAACACCTTATGATAGGGCTGGACCTCAAAACCGCTATGTTGAGGGATTGTTGCCAGTAACAAAAAGATAAATATGGTGTGGATCCACTACTATAAGGATAAAAGACAAAGCATGCTTCTGCTTTCAGGTCATGTAATCTAATCTGATCTCTCAAATAATGAGATAGTGAGTCTGCTTAGTGCCCGTGAACCATATGTTATTATTAGAATCAAATCCATATATTAGCCCCAACTTATGATGGCCCTGTGCGCAGCAGAACAAAACCCTCACTCTCCTCTCATCGTTCCTATGCTTGAGCTCATTGTTGCAGCAAATGTGTCCCTCCATCATGATAGGGACTTCCTCTTTTTTGCTAGCCCTCCACTTTACCCAGTGTGCTGTTCGTCTCCAGGGACCAATTTCTCCTCACAACAGGTACAAATTATGGAAGATTAAGCTTTGCCATCTTGCCTCTAAGGAACGGCTCTGGCCGTTCTTCCAAAACAGATTGGTTTATCCATTTAGTGGTTTATAATTTTCCATATTCTTCACTAGCACAATTCAAATGTGTCAATTCTTCTTAAGTCTTCCCAATTCAGTTTCCAACTTTCACATGCAAACAAGGCTATTAAAATACATCCATGATTTTCAATACTCTAAAGATGTCTTATGCAGCAGATTTGCCTAATTTATCTAATGTGGTACATCTTTTGATCTCTGCGTTGCTGATTCCATGAGTACTGTTTGGGGATCCAAGCAAGACAAAATCCTCTACACCTTTAATCTTCTCTCCACTTCTCATGCGTGACCTATTAGTCCAGTTCGCGGATTTGGGTCTTTTTGTCTGTGTAGAATCATAATCCAAACTAAAGGCTGTGATCGTCATCAGAAAGTGCTTCAAGTACTCCCCACTTTCAGCAAGTGAGGTTGTATCGTCTGCATGGCACAGATTGTTAATAAATCTTCCTTGCCTTCCTACAATCCCGATGCCACATTCTTCTTCATGTAATATGTGCATATCATCCCTTTCATTTGCACATTTCAAAAACAACTTTGCCAGAAGTAAACTCATCAGTTTCTCCAGATTGGGGAGGAGGGCGGGGAGAGATTATTTCCTAACATTCAACAAGCTACTGTTTCTTTCTTTGTGTTTTGTAATATTTTCTGTATATGATATCCTTCATGATATATAGACAGTGATGGGGAGCAAGCAACAGTGAGTATGATAAAAAAGAAAATATTCTGAAATTAAATGTGATGATTACACAACTCTTCTTCATATAATTGAACTCTTAAATTGTGTGATATGTGAATTACATGCCAATAAAATAATTACAAATAGATCTTGACTATTTCAGTATTTTTTCTGGTCATCATGATAGTGTTTGTCTTTCCAATTGTGACCCTCTTTGATTTCGTTATGTTGATGTGTAATCCATAGGGAAGGCTCTACTCTAATTTTCACCAGAATTTCAAGTCTCCTTTTACTTCCAACATACAAGGTCCTTTCATCTGCTTATTACAGCTTATTAATAAGTCTTCTTCCAATCCTAATCCAATGTTCAGCCCAAAGTCCCATTTCTCATATTGTTCAGATACAGAATGCTGAAAAGATATAATCCTAAGCAACACCTTTCCTGACTTCAAACCAGAAGCTTAAAGGACTGTCCACTTGTTTAAGTACAATAGAGAGGCCACAAAAAAGAGAAAGCCTCTCCATAAGATCGACACACTGGCTGTGACTCTGGGCTCAGACACAGGAACAATAGTGGGGATGGGGCAAGATCGGGGGGTGTTTCCTTCTGCTGCATATAGGATCACTCTGAGTCAGAACCAACTCGATGGCACCCAACGATGACTGGTCTCTCTATCTGACAGTTATACGTGGGCACAATTAAGAGTGCAGGATTTCCCACTTTTCATAAGGTTATCATTATTTGATAGGGTCCACGTGGTCAAATGTCTAAAATGCTTTTGCATCGCCATCAAAATACCTTGTACTTTCTGCTTTCAGCTAATATGCATCTGACATCAGCAGTTATCTCTCATTCCATCCCCACTTATGACTCTAGTTTGAATTTGGGACTATTTCTATTGCTGCACTGCTTTAACTTTTGTTGAATTATCATTTGAAAAAAAATTTGCCAGTGGCCTTAATTATATTGTTCCATAATCTCTGACTTATATCGCATCACCTTTCTTTGGGATGAGCTTTGATACAGTTCTCTTCTAGTCAGTTGCCCAAGTAACCATTTTTCAAATATTTTGACAGAGGCAAGCGAGCATTTCCAGCACTGGATGTTTGTTTGAAGGATCACAATTGGTATTTCTGGAGCCTATTCTATGCCAATATCCCTAGTTTGGATTTCTCCCTTCAATGCCATCTGCCAGCAGGGAAAACCAAAACATATCCTAACATAGACAGAACACACTACTTCTTCCGTGCCCCCTTTAGTCTTTACAACTCCCCACTCATGGACCTCTTCTCTGAGGAACTCATTTAGTGTAAGTTTTCTACTACAAATATCTCATAATAAGGCTAAGAGGTTAAACTATTATCTATCAGGAACTAAGTCCTAACATCCACTTTTCTAAAAGAAGGACCTGAGAGATAACTAAAATCATGAGTGAGTTTCCAGAGAGGCACACGTAGGGTAAACTCAGTGACAGAATCTGGAAGCATGGATTCTGATCCAGTAGGGTGCGAGCAGTGATCCCCGGGACACCGAGGGACTCCATAATGCCCAGGGCAAAGTCAGGAACCACTTGAGGCTGATTCCCAGGAATGCGTAAACTTCTGTGATAAATATTCAGCATTTCCTAATCGAAACACATAAGGAAGGCTTGATTTCCTTTTAATTGCCCTATTCATCTTATTTTTGCCCTTTATTACCTATATATAACTTTTTTCAATGGACCAGAAGAATTATCTCCACAGATGACCCACACTTGTGAGTCATTTGATAAGGCCTCATTTGTGTATGGTGTGTGTGTGTGTGTGTGTGTGTGTTGTTGTTGTTGTTGTTGTTCGTTTGAGGCTCAAGACCAGCCTCGGTTCTCAGTTTCTCTATGTAGAGATTTCTGAACCTGTAACCAGTGGCCTCTGTTAGGTTATCACCACAATTGTTGTTTGAAGGCACCTAGGGTGGCAGAATACTCATCTAGCACTTCATCAGGTCTCTAGAGAATCAACCACTCTCCTTCATTAGTAAGCCATGCCAGTCGCCTGTGCTTGCTCTGCTTCAGAAATTGGTAAGGTGCAACCCAGACACCACTGTTTGCAGTGGGTGGAACCCAGCTTGACTGCGATGGTTAGGAAACACAGAGACCTGCAACAGGAGAGCACAAGGGCCCTCTGAAAAATAATCCACCGAGATGGGACTGAAAACGTCTGCTCCCCAAACCTTTTACTGTTAGTATCTTCTATTCCTTAAGCGAGCTATCTGGAAACAGAAGGTAAGTCATCTGAGGTGGCAAAGCAAGCATATAATTTCAGAGTGGGAGTCTTTATTAGGTGGTGACATGAGCTAAGCAGTGAAAAGCGCTTTGGGTGGTTGGAACACTAGGCAGACACTGCAGATGTTTTAGGCCCTGGTCTTTTTGTTTGCTTGTTTGCCTGCTTGTCTGTTTCTCCAGACGAACAGACTGGGAGTGGACAGGGAAGGAACTGGGAGTACCTACTATTTAAACATTCCCTCCCCTTTTCACTTTTTGGATCCATTAGTTAAGTTTTCTTAGGGTCTTACTTACTTTCTTGCTTATAAAACCTTCACATTTTAGGGAGAACTTTCTCTTCAACAGGTGGTTCCATGTTCTCACAAGTCTCCCCATGACTAAGAAAACAGGTCACATTTCAGCCATGGTTATTGCTCTGTCTGTGGGGGACGAGCAAGGGAAAGCCAGAGACCCAGTCAAGGACGTGACCTTGCGGCAAAGATCTTCTTTATGTTCCTCCTCGCCCAGCTCCAGTTTACTTAATGTTTGTCCTTTCAAGGAGCTTCATATTTTGCTCACTTATTTATCCCATCAAAACGAAAATATTTTTCTCTTTTATGTTATGTGGCTCATTAAAATAATAATAATGGTGCCATGCTGGGGAGTTATACTTTTCCTGGTGTGTGGTTCTTGGCCCAAAGAATATGATGGTTGGGAAAAAATCAACACAGGACTGTTCTGTACGCTATGATGTCTCTGGTGGAAAGTGTTCTGAAGGGTTTTATGGGGCACAGATACTAAAGGTAAAAACTTTCACAGGTCACAGTTTGGTGAGATTGAGTGAAACGTACCTTCAAATCTTAAGTAAATGCATTTCTTAAAAATCTCCAATTTAAAAACTGCACTTAAATATTTTCAAGTTTGGTACTCCCTTTCCCCTTTCTTCTGTAGAAAGAGAAAAAAATCGATCTAAAGCAAACAAGCTAATAATTCATGTAACTTGTTTATGTGGTGTCTTTGTTTGGACTTTTAAAATCCTTTATTATGTTATTTGTCACCCGTTAGTCCTTTCAGAAGACCTGGCCATAAGTGTTCATGTAGAATTTGCTAAAGATACTTTTGAATAACCTGTTTGGTAAAGCTCTATGTCTTTTATGTCTAATGGTTTTTGCTGTCCCCATATCTTGAGCGTCTTTCCTCTTTCATTATAGAATATCAGAGAGCTTTCAAAATCGCAGGGTCAAATAGAATGAAAAGATAATATAGTTTTCCCACAAGCTTTTTTGAATCCCCTTGCATATTATGAGTACTCTGTAAATCCAAGCACTACTATGTGACAATGAAGCCTTATCATACACATATGACTTTACATATATCCTCATGTTTTAAAAGGGAAATGAAATGCAAATAAGAGTAGGTGGGCTTGTTTTAAAGACTTAGCACAATGTTTTTTATTTTAAAAAGGGATTGAAGTTGAAGAAACAGATTCCAGGAATTTAATGACCCTTTGTAAAGCATGAATCTTAGATTAAGTGAGGAGACGGTCCTGTGAGAGAGGTGGCTGCACTTGTTTCTGAGCTAAGTCTGCACAAGATAACTCAAGTATTTGATTTTCTTAAGTTATTCTTGGGAAACATTTGTTGTGAGACTGCTAGGAGTGAGTCCTCCTTGACTCCTGCACCTTGCCATCATATTCTACCCATTCACATCAGATTCCATTGATTCATGTAAAATATATTTAACCTATTCCTTTAACCCACCATAATGGCACAGATTGATTTCAGATATCATTCAGAGCTGAACTATTTCTGCAGTCACTTGATGAGCTTTGTTTTCTTTCCATTTCTAGTGGTGGTGGAATGGAGACGGTAGGAAATTGTCTTAGCCTTATGTGAAATACAGTGGCACATGAAAATTTGCTTCTCTATCTTTTTCATCTCTGCAAGTAAAAACTCCATATTTATTAAACATTAATTCCCCTGCCCTCCTTACCACCATCCCTAGTAACCACCAATTTATCTTCTGTCTTTTTATATTTGCCTATTATATTTGCCGATTTTAGACATTTCATCTAAGTGTGATCAAATAGTTTGGGTCCTTTGATATTTGCCTTATTTCACTTAGCTTTATGTTTTCAAGTTCATCCATGATGTGGCATGTATCAGAGCTACACTCCTCTTTATGGCCAGTTGGCCACCGTCCAGCTGCAAGGGGTTCAGTTATTTTAGTTTTGATTGCACTTGACTCTTCCCTTATCCAACCCAATCTCTTGAAATGCAAGTCTGACCATGTAGCCATCCTGATTAAATACTTAACTGACTCCATGTTGCCTAGGGAATGAGGAACTAAATTCCTCCATGGCCCACAGACCTTGTGTTATTTACTCCTTGTCATCCCATATACCATCTCATCTCTTACCTACCTTCTTTCAGAGCAACATTTCCAGCCTAACCTCTAAAGCACAAGGCAGATCCCAACAACACCAACCAAATTGTCCAAAGCAGCTCTATTTGAAGCCCAAGGTATTTCACTTACTACAGTTAGCCAAAATTACTCAATGCTGTCTCCATTGAATTTTTATGAATTGCTACCTTGTTCAGAGGCAATCCGGTTGGAATAGAATGTCCACTGGAAGGACCAGATAACTCTGAAAATCTTCTCTTATTTGCCTGTGAGTGACCAATTTTCTGCTTAGTCAACGGAGACATCTGAGCATGGCCTAAGCCTGAAAAGAATCTTACTCCATTTGCTTGCTCTTGGGCAATAATTGTTTCCTATGGTTACCTGCAAAACTTAGTTTATGTCAAACATCTATACATGACTCCCTTAAGATGAGAATTCCAAAGTTAAAAGTATATAATCTCTTTATATTATGATTTCAAAAGGGACACCATTAAGCCAGCCTGTGTTGTCGTCAGTCCCTCAGCTGGTTAAGCCTTCGAAAATAAACTTCTCTTTTTTCTCTAAATTGAAGTTAGCGGCTTTGTCCTACTGCTCTAGCACATGAAGCAGGATTAGTAGTAACAGCACTATTTTCCTCTCTGCACCTTTGCTTATCGGGGCATATTTGCTCATTTTTCTAAGTTCACTCTGATTTCCTTTGCTTCCCCCCAAAACATGTTGCAATTGAGTGCATTCTGACTCATAGAAACCCATACATAACAAACAGGTGCCACTGGGTGGCTCAAACAATCAACCTTTCAGATAGCTCAAATAGAGACCACTGCTGTGAGCTAGCCCTACTCACCACACCAACCTAAACCAAGTACCACGGTTGTGGACTCTCGGTGCTTCCTCTAAACCTCTCTCCAACGTACTCATTATTCTTTATATTTCTGTAATTGGCATAAAGTAGGTACTCAGAAATTATTTCCTTGTTAAAGAAGCCATGGATGGATGCATACATGATCAAGAAATTTTACCGTCACGCTTTCCCCCAACTCTGGTTTTTAAAGGAACTAGAATGTTACAAATAAATTGAAGATTTCTTGATTCTCATCTCCCCAGAAGTTATAATTATTTAAACATAGGAGAGATGGTGACTAAGGTACAGGACCAGGCAGTGTTTTATTCTGCTGTACATAGACTCAGTGTGAGTATGCGCTAACTTGATGACACCTAACAGCATATATGTATAGAAGATCTATGTCATGTAATCTCACAGCTAAGGTAAACCAAAATTTCAAATCTTTATTATCTTTGAGGAGATAAGAATCAAGTATAGGTACCTGGAATCATCAATTTATCTGTCATAAAAACATACTGCATTACACCCCTATTCTAAAAGAGACAACTAAGAGAAACTTTGTTTTCCATACAAAAGGATTCTTGAAGCTGATAGTACCAGGAAGAAGAGGGGAGAGGAAGTGGATCCAAAAGAGGAAAGACTTCAATTCATTCAAAACCTGTTCTAATCTAGCTTGGTATTATGAAAATTAGTTCTTTTACTTTGCCCTGATTCTCTGGTTAATTTTAATCCACGACCTTTTGTCTGAATGAGCCTGGAATTTACTATCCTCAGAAAAAGAAGAAATATTGTTATGTTCATCAGATCCCCAGAAGAAACCCCTACCAAAGTATCTAAATCAGAATTAATTTAAATGAAAGCAGTTGCTTGCTGTTCTCAAGTAATTATCATGCACAGAAACAATTTAACTCCCTTTATCTCATTTTCCTCTGACCTCTTTTTGTTAATTTTGGGTCTCTTTGAGTCAGTACATCTACTGAGCTGATGCACATTGTATCAGGATAATCCACTAAACCCCAAAGACATATTTCCAAAACTTTCCAAAGATTCCTCAGTACTACCTTGCACTAAGAACTAATGAATGATTGCACCCACTGTCAGGATTTTCTTTCTAAAAGTTGAATTGTTCCCTGAACCAGTCCTTGTGCATTCTTTTGTGAAGCCTAAGAAGCCAAAGAACAAAGACTAGAAGTTTGTTCAGGATTTGTGAGTATTAAATGATTTTGTTATTCCAAAATTTTCAGTAGTTCAAAATTCTCATTTATTCATCATCAGTGCCCCTCTAACTCACTGCTTTCAAGTTGGTTCTGACTCAAAGCCACCATATAGTTGGGTAGAACTGCCCCTGTGGATGTCTGTGACGATGATTTATGGGAGTAGAAAGCCTCGTCTTTCTCTCACAATGTCTCTCTGCGTACTACTTATTTTACTACTCTTTATCTTTGTATAACCTTTTCAGTATTCCTGTTTATCCTAAAAACCATTTTTTTGATTCACCTATAAAACCCAATAATTCACCTTTATTTTATTTCCTCAGCACTTTTACAGAATCTTCCACTTAACTTTTCCCAAATCTTACCCAGTGACTTGCAACATTTGCAATTTGTAAACAAATCAATACTGTTGCAATCTATTGACAATTGACCAGTTTACTATGTCTTCTGGTGGGCTTGTCTTGAAGATAGTTTATATTGTAAAATTACATAGCTTCTGGAGGGTAGAACATTTCTAAAGAAAAAAAAATTGTTCTCGCTCTCTGTTAAGTATTTAGGTAAGCTGATTTCTACAAAAAGCATTTTTTAAAATCCAGTGTGAAGAGAGGCTATTCTTGCTTTTTCATATCCCTCACATGAAGAAACAATAACCTTGTTTCCTGGGACTTTTGGATTTCTGCATAACTTAAATTCTTGAAAAGTCCTGGTAGCAAAATATGTTATGAGGTGGACTACTGACCCCAAAGTCAGCAGTCTGAAACCATGAGTTATGTGAGAAAGATGAGGCGTTCTACTCCCATAAAGATTTATCGGTTCAGAAACCCACATGGGCAGTTCTACCCTGGCCTAAAGGGTTGTTTAGCATGTACTCAATGACAGTGATTTTTTTAAGATTATTTCTCTCTGTTGACTTACCCTCTATATAAATATTTAGAAGCCCCTCAAACCAGCTTATTTCCAAATTACACTAGAAGATCAGGAAGCAGTAATTAACCTAAAAGAAGCTATAGTGAACAAACTTGAACTAATCTTCCTAACTTTCACCTAGATTTC
>PVJH01011611.1:0-68142 GCA_004026705.1 Nesogale talazaci | reverse complement strand
AAAAAAAGCACTAGGTTTTTATAAGAGGATTAAAAAGGAAAACTAAGAGTTCTACACAAATCATAATTGCCAGCAAAATAAGTCAGAGTTAAAATATATTAATTGGGCTGAGCCCCGGTGGTGTAGTGGTTGTGCACGGGACTGCGGCCCACTGGGATGGAGGTTCGATTCCGGCTCCCAGGAGCAAAGGCTGGGCCTCCTACCCACCACCAGGGCAGTGATGCCTAAAAAAAAATTAAAAAATATATTAATTATAAATATAATACATTCTGTAGAATGGGTTTTATACCTTGCCTAATTGTTGCCTTGTTCATAGCTGGTGCTAATGAGTGTTCACCGTGGGGACAGGTAGGGCAGAAGAAACAGTCAAATAAGGCCTCAAGTTGTTGCACAAAACTGTTGACCCATTGATGTCAAAGTGGTTCTGATTCACAGGGACCCATATGCCCTAGAGCAGAACTGTGCTCAGTAGGGTTTTGAAAGCAGATTTTCCAGAAGTATATCACATATCATTCCTCTGAGACATCTCTGGGTAGAGCTGAACTGCCCGTGTTTGGTATAAAATCTGAGTGTGTTAACTCTGCACCACTCAGGGACTCTTGAATCACATAATTGTTAGTAGATGACAGTGCAGTCATCTGGAAAAAGACATCATCAGACAAACAAAAGGTTCATCTGAGCTATGCTTTGGGAGAGCCAAGGAGCTCAGGACTGGTGCCCAGCAGCCCTGCTCTGGGTACATTGAAGGATAGAGAAAATGGATGTTTACTTCCAGGACCATGTACCCTGGGGACATGGCCTCTCAATTTATAGATGAAGGGGAAGAGCAGAAGGAGGAAATAAGACAGTTTGTACTTAAAAAAAAAAGAAAGAAGGAAAGAGAAAGAGAGAACAGAGGAGGGAAAAGCAAAAACTGTGACTAGAAGAAATATTTGCAAGAAATGCTTTTTGAAACTTAACATGTAAATATGCACAAATATGTTGGGGTCCTGCTTTTGTGTAATAATGACCCTTGGGATGAGAGGGAAGGTGTGACTACATCAGTCATGCATATTCCCTGGTTTAATTAATCATGGCCATGTACTGAGTCAGAATCGACTCGATGACAGTGAATGAATGAGTGAGTGACCCTGTGTGTACAATCACCATGAGATGGTAATTAACAACATTGATACTTGCTTTCAGAGATTGTGAAAGGGATTGTATGAAATAATGAGTTATGTTAGATTTCAAAGTATAGTGTCAGGAAGTAAACAATGTTCAGTGCATGACTCAATGTTTCCAACAAAAATGCATAATAGCCATCATTGTTGCTATTATTAATAAAGCAAGCCCAATATCTAAAATTTCCCCAAATTTCCTTCGGTCCCTTGCACATCCAAATGTTCTTACAGTGAATGTAGATGGCAGAGCCAAAGCTGGGCCCAGAAATCCTAAGATCCGGGTCAGTTCTGCTTCTCTTTTCACCCTACTCTCTAGGCAACCATTAGATCCATTCTTGAGACCTGTGAGAGACTTACATACATTGATACCAGAGAAAATAACCTCATGGAATGTTACTTGCAATATGGGAATTGTTTGAGCTGACTTAGACATTTTTTTATCCATTTAATGAATACTTTTCATTATTGAGCTGCAACTATGTACTAAGCATGCACAGTACATAGTACTGTGGGACACAGGGGACATAGTAGTGAATGAGACGAAATTCCTGTTCTCAGCATCTTCCATTTCAATCAAATAAAGTGTGATGCAAGGTGCTCTGAAATATACATAGAACAGAACAAGGGGGAAGAAACATGCAGTATGGGGACTATTTTTAAAAAGATGGCCAAGGAAGTCCTCTCTTGGAAATGACATCCAAACATAAAGTTTTAGAACATTAAGGAGATTTGGAAATAATCCATGAAAATATCTGAGGGAAAAGTGACTCAGAGAGCGAGGTCAGCAATGGGAAGGTTGAGTCATTCTTGATTGTGAGCCCCTTTCTCATTGCCATTGAGTTGATTCCAACTCCGAGTGAACCTATATTACAGAATAGAATTGCGCACGAGAGTTTCCAAGCCTCCACTGACTCAATGGCAGTGAGATAGGTTTGCTTGCTTCTTATTTAATTTTGAACTCTTGATTGGAGTGAAAATACTTTGTCTTTTTCCTTTGGAAGGGTTAGTAGTTTCAAGCTATTGACCTTCCAGTTAGAAACTCAACTCGTAACACCCTACGACTGGTGTTAACTGAGGTGAATTTTTCCTCTGTGAACATGCTGTGCGCACATTCCTTAGAAAAACTGATCTTGTTCATGAAGTCTCAACAAAAGCAGTACTTGGAGGATCAGTAGTGAGAGTGGCGATACTGGGATGGTTGAGGGAAGGTGGGGTGGAAAGGGGGAACTGGTTATAAGGATCTACATATAATCTTCTCTCTGGGGTAGGGAGAACAGGGAAGTGGGTGAAGGGAGACATCAGACAGTGTATGACATGGCAAAATAACAATAACTTATAAATTATCAAGAGTTCATGAAGTAGGGGGGAGAGGGGAGGGAAGGGAAAATGGGGTGCTAATACCAAGAACTTAAGTATAAAGCAAATGTTTTTAGAATGATGATGGCAACACATGTACAAATGTGCTTGACATACAAGGGATGGATGTATGGATGGTGATGAGTTATATGAGCTCCCGATAAAGTGATTTTTTTTAAAAAAGCAGAACTTTTTAAAAAAGTTGGAAAAAGGTGGGGGAAGAGTCTTGGAGACTGGAGGAAAGACTCAGGAATGATAGGGTAAGATCTGCTCCTCAACTATCTTCTCTTTCGATGTGTTTATGTCAGTGTTTTTTATGTCAGCACTCTAACATTGTCAAAGGACAACTTATTGGAGGAGAAAGAGGCTGTTCTGTGCAGGGTAGGACATGTAGCATCCTTGACTATCTCCCCACTGGATCGCAGTAGCGAGCTTTCTTTTGTGATCATCAAAAAAAAAAAAAATCTCCAAACATTGTCAAAGGTCCTCTGGGAGACAGAGATGTTCTCAATTCAGAATCTTTTGTCCACGTGTTGGTGGAACAGTGTTTGTATTTTGTTTTCCTTTTTACTACAAAAAAGCTATAATTCTATCAACATTTAATTTCAGCTTGATAGGGAGATAATTGAATGTGTCGAGTGACCATTTGTCAAATGCTTATCATGTGTTATCTCACTTCATTCTTTTGATGATCTGATGTAGGATGGATCATTATCTCTACTTTATACATTGGAACACTAAAGATGTTGAAGGTTGTCTTTGCAAGGTCGCACAGCCAAGGTGAGGCAGAGTTGGGGTTCAAATCTAGGTTTGACTGACTCGGAAGAATATCTTCTGGTCTCCAAAAATCAAACCAAGCTCACTGTCATCACGCTCAGGCTGACTCGTAGAAATCTATTGGGCAGAGTAGAACTGCCCCTGTGGATTTCCAAGAGGTAACTCTTGATGGAAGGAGAGTCTCGTCTTTCTCCTGAGGAGTAACTGGTGGTTTTAAACGTCGAACCTTGTGGTTAGCAGCCCAACACATAACCCACTACACCACCAGGGCTCCTTCATCTGCTGTAGAGCTATTAAAATGTGAGTTTAAGTTATTTAAAATTAAGTACTATTAAGCATTCAGTTCTATAGCCACATGTGGAGTGCTTCATAGTCACATGTGACTAGTGACGACCTTATTAAAAACCCCAAACCCACTGCCACCCAGTTGACTCTGTCTTCTAGTATGAGGCCATGCAAATGGATATAGCACATTGACACGTAGCACATAGCATCTATTATTAAATAGATAAGCAGATTTCCCTTATTGCAGAGATGCTATTGGGACAGCCTGCTGTAGACAAATTGACCCAAGAGAAAATGGCATCCTAAAACAAGTGGGACACAGTCTTAATTTCCGCAGCTGGCAACCTGCAGATATGAAGACTAAATGCCCATTCCCTGTCCTCTCTGCCCACTAACTTCATCAGTCTTTCCTCTTCCCACTCCCCACCATCACCCTGGATGTGGATGAAATTATATCTCTTCTTAAAATACACTTGGGAATCCTTTTCCCTATACCAAAATATATTTTAGCGGTTAGGCTTGCAAAATATATTTTGAGCATGGATATGCTGTAACCTGCAACAGAGGCAGTGGGGAGACTGGGGGAGAGATACCCTACACTGGATGTGCTGCTGGGGTAGGGGATACAGGTTGGGCTTCTGACACTGAGGTCTGGGGTTTGAAACTACCAGCTGCGCCACAGGAGAAAGACAAGGCTTTCTACTCCCATGAAAAGTTACAGTCTTTCAAGCGCATGGGGGGGGGGGCAGGTCAACTCTGCACTGCAGGGTCACTATAACTCAGAGTTGACTTGATGCCTGTGAGCTTGTGCTTTTGTAGTTTATCTACCTGTGAACACTATCCTAGTTGGAATCAGGTTTTCTTTGCTATGTTAATTAGGCAATATCTGACTGGACTGGCTTCTAAATCTAATAACTTTTGAGTTCTGGGAAAACCCGGAAGTGCACACATGGGGAAAAGGCTGACGCCATCTGAGGACTGTAGATACATCATGGATGGCCAGGGAACTGAGGAAGGTCCAGGATGACCTACAAGAAAGGAATCTATAAAAAGGAGACATTGATTTCAACTCTTTGCCTCTAGAATTGGGAGGCAATGAATGGATGTTCTTTCAGCCACCTACAGGACTTCATGGTGCTATAGCAGCAGGAGGTCACTGAGACAGCCTCCTGTCATTTGGAAGCTGCTCCAGAGGAAGGGAGATGCTGTCCTTTGATCATGACTGTCTCCCTGCCTGAATCACCTCCATAGCCTCCATCAATCTGCTTGTGGCCTTTTATGTTGCTCCTACCCCCCTTTTTTTTGCAGGAGAGAGTTGGAGTGTACAATGCTGGTATTGCAGGGAATTTTGCTTCTGGTTTCAGAAAAGACTTTTAGAGCAAGAGACAAGACTGGCTGAAAGTCCTTGGGAAATCTATTTTTAGCTCACTGCAGACTGACAGTGGCTCTCTGAGCTCTCTGCGGGCTCCTCGCTTGTGGGAGTCTGAAAAAGCTTAGGGGAAAGACATGGCTTCCTACAGCCAGAACCAAAAATTGATGTCAGAATTATTCACTTTTCCTATGATGTAAGACAAAACAACAACAAACCAACAACCAGCTAGCTGTGTCCTATTTCTTGCTCCAAAGCTAGCAAGAAGGCAGGAGGGTAAACTTGCTGAAAAGCCTAAATAAAACCTATTTAGGTCTGCTCAATCCTTCCTGGGATGGGTGTCCTGCTTACCCATCAGGCTGCTGTCCACTTGGTCAGCAGTGCAAACCCACCAGCCGCTCTGCTGGAGAAAGACCGGGCTTCCTGCTTCTGCCAATAGTTACTCTTGGAGACCCCAAGGAGTCCTGTGAGGAAGCACTGACTTGAGGGCAGTGATTTGTTTGTTTGTTTTTGAGTCCTTGGCTAATCTTGTCAAGTCCATTACTAACATGCCTTTGGTGGGCATATAGTTTTGCTTCCTGCTGGTGTATCCAACTTGCCTGAGCAGAAAATACAGGATGACAGGTATACGCAGCTTTCATGGGAAGTGTGATCAGGGTGCCCATCATGGAGGAATCATTTGTAGTTCTTGCTGCTTTACCACTGAGACAAACTCCAGGGAACCAAAGAAGGCTCTCAGTTTGAAAGCATGACTGCCTATCTCTTTGCCCTTTCAGTAGGTTGGAATGGGGACCGATCCCAGAACCATCTTGGAAGCCTCCTCGCAGAAGGCAGAACTTCACCCAGCATGTATCCATGAAAGGCTGGTGAAATAAGCCTTACCAGTTCTCCCTCCCCTTGCTAAAATAAATAGTAGGGTTCGAATGATTAGACACTGTAGGATAAGATTTGTTCCAGCCAAAGCCCCGACACCATGAGTTTTACCATGGTTTTCAAGACACCTCGAAATATTTTAATATTACTCTTTAATGCTGATTAGATAGGGCTAACTATACATTTTTTAATCTGTGGGGACATTTTCAAGATTAAGATGTTATCTATAGTTCCGTCTGTGTGTCCTAACACCAATCTCATCTCTCCTGAGGTTACGTCCTGGTTGTCCTTCTCTATCTCTGCCTTAGTCAGCCTTACCTCTACCCCCTAGACTTTGCACGATCATCCCATCATTTATTTAACAAATACTGCTTTGAACATCTGTACTCATAGTGTTATAAGCAAGGAAGCAATGCTGAAAGGCAATGAACAAAACCGGTTCAGTTTTGTCCTCGTGTTGCCTGAAGGAGTAGAAGCCTCAGGAGACCTCTTGGTCATGGACAGATGACTATAAATACAGCCTAGAAACCCCAACCCCCCCCTCCATGAGGCAAGGAAATTATTTTGATCATTGAGCTTACCATATAATTGAAATATCTCACCGAAACTTAAAAATAAAACAATGGACATGCACACAGCGGAATGCTATTCAGAACTAAAGAATAACAATGAAATTCTGAAGCACCTCCTGGCCCGGATGGACTTGGAAGACATTATGCTGAGTGAAATCAGTTCATCCCCAAAGGGCAAATGTTGTATCAGACCATTGTGATGAAGGAAAAACTGATGACAGGGTTCTCATAACCCCAAGCGACCATCTCTGGTGATACGGGTGGGGAGTAGAGGGTGGCAGTGAGAGCAGTGAAGCATGACGGGGGAGACAGGGCTAACCTGGGGGAAGGGGAAGGTCAAGCAGGGGGAGCAATCAAAGGGGGATGCATGGGGCAAGCTGAGGTTGTGGTTGGGGGTACGTAGGGGGCTGCTGAGAAGTAGTTTGTTGTGGAACACACAACTGATGATCTGAATGTAAATTCCAACCTAATTCACCATAAAAGCTTAAAAACAAAGTGCAGAACAATGTCAACAAATCAAATCTTTCTTCAACCGTTGATCCCAGTTTTGACTTTCCTTCTAGAGCAAGGGTACAGAACTGTATCATGTTCTAATGCAGTGGTGGCCCCAAGAACCAGTGAATCCTGGAGAATTATTTGCTGTACATAAGACCTCCCACAGTGCTTTGCATTTAAAAATTTTTGGGTCTCCCTTTTGTCATTGTCTATTTCCTTCAGTCCCGCTTGGTTGTCAGGACGCTCCCATCAGAATCCATCATCACCAGGCAGTTTTTGCCTCACCCCTAGGAGAACTGGGAAGTCTGATTTCCTGAGTGGGATTTAAATCACAGTAGTGGAGTAAAAAGCTGCGTGGCTATTTGAGGCAGCTCTGGCTGCCTAGAAATGTCCCTGATAATAGGCTACTTCCTTGCTGAGTTGCCGGTAGCTGAAGTTGATAGACATGCCTTTCATATCAGAACCAAAATCTTGTCACTTGCATGCTTCATCATGATGAAGATGAGACATTTAAACAAGTTTTATTGTGGGAAGAGATAAGAATTCTAACACTTTCATAAAAACTCTAGAAACAGCTAGCTGTTTAGAGGAGAAAAATCTGGAGGGAGAATCCTTGGGACCCAAATGGAACGTTTCAGAAGTCTGAATCTCAGGAGAACAATTTTGTCCTAAAATAACAAGTGGACTTAAAGTCTGAATAGAATGGATTTTTCCTTCTCCAAAGGAGCCATGCTAAATAACTGGAGCATTGACTAGGGGGTGGGGTGGGGGGACCAAGAAGGTGAACTAGAAAGTGTAACTGTAGTTGACTCTAAAAACCTAATTTATGGATTAACTGTTGCCCCGTCAAAATAACTAATAATTCTGGGACTATAATTACCCACCTGTAGGCTTAATTTTTCCCTCCAACTTTCTATTTTTCTGTATTTTACAAATGTTTAATAATGAGCATGCATTACTCTTATAATATAAAAATGCAATTAACTTAATTAGAAAAAAATTACCCACCAGGTGATGGGAGATTTCTCATTAATTCATCATCAGGCATCATAGTCTGGCTCCACGATGCCCGCCCACTGTAAAACAGTTGTTTTGTGCTCTCAACAGCCAACTCAAGCACTGTGGTGGAGGAGGTGTGGGGCGGGTGCGGGGCGGGGGGGAGCGCGGTGATAGGAAGAGTGAAGGGAGAGTTCACCCCCAGAGCACTATCTGGAAGAGAGACCAAGTGCTCTGTCTCTGAATGGGAGCCCTGCGAGTCCCCATGTGGCTTTCACTGAGCACAAGGGGGATAGGAAAGAAAAGGAAGAAGAGGTTCTCCTGGGGCTTGGATGAGGTTCTCTGACCATCTCATTTTATCATCCACATCCATCCACGGTCCCGGAAGATATTCACATGCAAAAACCAGAGTTCGGTTCACAGGGGAGTCTGGCAGAGAAGTCTAAGACCCTGCGGCCGCCTCAGTGCTGACTGTTGGCTCCTGTGAAGGTGACAGCCTTGGAGCAGCCTGTTCAGTCCCCATTCCACCTAGGATCACCCGTGGGCTATGTGGTCACGAGTGGGTTTGTTGGGTAGACCTGCTCCAGTACTGACTGAAAGGGTTTCTAACCAAGAGCCTTTCTCTGAGTAAACTGGATGCTAGTGTTCAGCGTCCTGTTTGGAAGAGCTGGGATGATCTACTCAATGACAATGTAGAGTCATGGGTAATCGCCCAGTTTTTAAAGGGGGCCAGGAACATCTAACCAGGGGCTGTTGTGATTCCTGTTGGCTCCGATTGATTTGGCGGAGACCCCATGCACAATCCCATGAAACACGGACTGGCACTCGGCCATTGCCATGGTGGGCTAGGGGTCAGTCCCTGGTGGTCCAGAGCACTTTCATTGTCTGCTTTGGGGAAAGAGCTCTCTTCATAGTCCCTCTTAGTCGGGAGGTTCTGCTGACACCTATTCAACATCCTAGTTACCCACAAGCCTCCGGTGGCGGATAGGTGAGCGTATGGGAAGCCAGGAGTTGAATCCGCATCTCCTGTCTGGAAGGCAAGAATCCTACCGTCCAACCGCCAGTGCCTCACAATGAGTAACCGCTTGTTGCCTATTGCAGAAACACGGGATGCAACCCTTGCCTTCCAAAGGAGAGTGTCCTCCATTTCCCCAACCTCCCACTCCACCAGGGACATGGAGATTCCGAGGGCTGCAGAGGAGAAGTAAAGGGATGAGGTACATATTAGATGCTTCACAGAGCAGAATAAAGGCTCCTCTGGATCTGAACGGTGACAGACGACTCATGCTCTGAAAGAAACCCTCATGCCGTAGGTACACTTAGTGTCTGACATCTTTGGACTAATCATTCCATTACTGATTAACTTCGCATTCTGCTTCAGCCAGCTAATTGTAGCCTTTTCCTGTTTCTGGCTCTGGTGTTTAAAGGCAAAATAAGCCCTTTGTTGTGCTCTGAGAAGGACTACTTACACATTTTGATTTGGAAAAGAACAGTTCTTTTTTTTTTTGGCCCCCCCTTCCTCGTAGGCCCTTCTGGCATTTTGATTCTACACAAAATATGCTAGTGAGACTGGCTGCACTTTCAAACATCAGCTAAACACTCATAATCTCTGGAGCTTTTCTTGACTCACTCTTCTCAAATGGTTATATTTATTATAAACCAAGTCAATATCCTGCCGCAGAAAGGTCACCAGGCAAACAGGCCCATCTGCCTGTGCTATCAATAGGCCCAGAACCACATGCCCCGCTGACAGGGATCGCTCAGCTTTCTGGGCATCCTGGTCTGGAATGTGGTCCCCTTCCCCAGAGAAAGCTTCTCCAGTTTCCAGTTCTGCACCATCCTGAGGGAGGGGAGGATTAGAGCAATGGCACCAGGGCCTTTAGAAGGCATCCGGACCTCCTCAGGCCTGAACTTTCCACCTCTAGAGCTGACAGTGGTGGATGCACAAATTTTGCTTGCTGCTAATTACAGCTAGTAAACTGAGCATTGACGTCCTGAAAAGAGCCAGCCATCTTTCCCCCAGTGTCACCCAAGTGGAATCTGGACACAAGAAAGCCTGTTCCTTAATGAGCCACCTCCTCAATCCCTACCAAACCTCTCAGTCTCCTGGCACCCCCCTCCCCCCCTCCCCCCAACTCATATCCATCATCAAGGGAGAACCAGAGGACACAACAGGAAACTCTTGGAATCTTCTCCTCCACAGGCCCGCCTAAGCCACTTGCCAGCTCCCTCAGGAATTCTCACAGACCAACTTCCCCAAGCTAACGGACTCTTGTCTCCGGACTAGGCAGCAGTAGGCCCCAACGACTTTTCACAGATCCAAGGACACACTCGCCATCTCAAAGCGCCCAATGCCTCTGCAGTCCTGGGAAACTCCTGGAAGTGGATCGGGGGGTGGGGGGGGGTGGGGGTGGGGGGTGGGAAGCAGAGGCATGCTGAGCGGGTGGGTGAGACACCATTTCTCTAGCAGACTGGTTTCTAGCTCCTTGGGTTTCAGAAAACAGATACTCTCTCTTTTTTTTTTTTTTTTTAAGACCCAGAAGTCACCGAGTGGCTGGAAGCACGCTGCCACTTTTCCACTTAAGGGGCAAATGAGTCAGTATCGTCCAGACACCTCCCAGAAGACACAGCTGGTGGCAAGTGGGAAGGGCAAAGCCCCCTGGCTGACGCATTCAGAGGTGAGACAAAGGAGGTAGCCAAGGGTGACTCTCTTTGTTTTCCCTGGCCGTCTCCCTGGAGTGAGGTGGTAGCTAATATCGTCTTGTACCCTTTGACCATGACAAGGACAGAAGGAACTCCGTCAAAGTGTAGAGTGAGTGAGCTCTCGAGCCTGGCATCAGATTGTTCTCAGTTAATCAAATTTGCCAAATTGTCCTCCCGGCCTTAGAGCTGAAGGGTGGTCCCTAGGACAATTCCCCAGCCATCTGCTCTGACAGCTGGTGAACCTTGAGCGCAAACGTGTATCTGCACAGTCTTTTGAGACCCCGAGAGTCCAAGGATGGACACGAATGGTTCAACCTTCAAGTGGCCAAAGGGGAGGTGGGATGTGCCCTCCCCCCAGAAACCCTACGTATAGCCCGGGAGATCTACGCCCTTGGTGTTTCCTGGGACGAGGCACCGGAACAAAACATCCCCTTTGCTCATCAGTCTTTAGACACCCTGGTTTCTGTGCCCCATGGAGGTTTTCTCAGTCACTTCAGCTGAGTCTTTAAAAAAATCAATGCAGTTAGTGAACGACTTAGTTGAAACCGAACATATCTATTGATGCTCAAACAAGAGCTATGCACTTCCGGCCAATTGAGAGAGCGCTGCTCAGAGGAGCTCTTAGATTCGAGGACTCTGAGAAGCCACTTGCCCTCACAGTCAATGAGTCCGATAGAGGTTGTTTGCCCACAGCAAGGTAGATTTCCTGAGTCAATTTCATGAGGTCAAGTTGATGTTGCCCAAGATGGTGGGCCAGGATGGTCGGCCATGCCAGCTGTGTCCTGAGATTGTGTGGCTCTTAAAATGGAATGTCTGCATCCTGGAAAACCCCTAAGTCCTGAGCAAAACCCCCATGATGTGTCGCCACAGGACAATCCTTTGCCTTCTGGCAAATCAAATGTCCTCCTGAGCTTAGAAGCGCAGCAATGCATCCACTCAGAGGGTCAGGGTTTGAAACCTGAGGGCGAGACGTGTGGAGAGGACACCTTCTAGAAGTGGTGGGAGTGGTTTTATTTCATCACTATCCAAGAGCAAGGGGGCCTTCTGTGACCTCTGGCCCGTGAGAGCTCAAAGTGGAAGTGATCCACCGAGGGAGCCCCCAGGCAGGGGCAAGCCTGCTGTTTCAGTCTTCCTCCCATTTCAGACAAGGGCGGGAGGGAGAGGCAGTAAGACAGGTTGTTTTCTTTCAATTTTGTTAAAATGCCAGCCCGATTTGTATCAATGTCTTCTTAGAACAACTTGTTTTTCTATCTGTAGACGAGATTGGAAGGACCATTGAAATGATGCACAGTTCCCTCAAGGAGCTTTGGTGGCCCAGTGGTCAAAGACGTGGGAGAAAGAGCGGTTGTTGGACACTAGTTCTGTGGTGGCAGATGAGGCATAATTTGAAGATGAAAACCCGAGAACCCTCGGAGGGCCGCTCTCTCTGATCCCTTAGGGTCACAAGATTCAGAGTGAGCTCACTGGGGAAGGGCTGGGTCTGGTTTAAATGTCTCTCTCACTTGCATCGCCAGCAGATCAGAGTCATAGCCTGCATGACTATCCGCATCGAACTATCAACCCCTGGCAGGCGGCAGCCTGCTCCTGCATGCTGGACAGACTGGAAAACCCTAAAGGGCAGGTCCTTTAGAGTCACTATGAGTGGGCTCTGATTCCATTGCCAGCAGGCTGTTGATTTAGTTATTCCATTCCATTTGACCCAAACTAGAATTTTTTACAACTCCAATGTACCAGTGAATCTGGTTCAAAGGTAGATTCAGACCCAGTAAGGGTAGGTTCAGGGGAACCTTACATTGCAATTCCAACAAGTTCCCTGATGAGGCCAATGCCCGATCCCAGATGACTAGATCTCAGTTTTCTCTGCTCTTAGAGGACTGGAGAAGAAGAAGAAAAATTCAAAGCAGTAGAGAGCGAGGCCAGGGTACTCCGAGTTCTCAAAAGCATTGCCCATCGCACAAGGGAATACCATGTTGATCTAGACCATGTCAAAACAGCAGTTTGGGTATAAATGCTATTCCTTTTCAATCTTCTTTGACTTGAAGGAACAAAAAGAAGACGGAAGGGGCGAGATCAGAGCAGTAGGGTGAATGGGACAAGATTTCCCAATAACATTCTTATTGGACAGCTCACCCTAAGAAGTCAAAGACAAGCACATTACTAAAAGGACTTGTCTGTAGCCACTCACTCACTGACCACAGAGACAAGTTGAAACACATGTATTTGGAACAAATCCACGCATGTAGGAATTTGAAAAAAAAACATTGCCTCTTGCAATAAAGAGCCCTGTGTGCTTTAAGGGAAGTGCAACCCAGAGGTTATAAAGTTTGAACCAAGCACGAGAGCAGACAGCAAGGCAGGTCGAAGAGAGGCAGCAGAATGGAATGAGCAGAAAGTGCGACTCTTGTCCAGTGTCTGTGGCTGGAGACAGGAGGCGCGGTGGCCCAGTGCATTGTGCATGAGGCGGCTAGCCTTGTCTTACAGGGTCACTGTGAGCCATCCGGCTCCATGGCAGTGAGTCTGTGTTGGCTTGGTTTACTTTTGTGGCAGAAAAGGGTCACTCCTTCAAAGTCCTGGCATTTACTTTTCTCTCCTGCCCTCCCTCTCCATTGACCAGCAAAGGATTCCCCTGCCAGAGATTTCGATCAGTGTGTGAGGAGTACTCTTGGAAGAAGCTGGGAAAGGCTCCATTTCTCCTTCCACTGGCTGTTCAGAACTCTGCAGAAATGATCCCGTGAAGACGAAAGATCAAATGTGCTCCGAAAAGCACATTGGTCTTTTCATGTTGGTTACGGCCTATTGTGTTTCTGAGGACACAAAAACAGATAATGAAATGCATAAGTAGAAGGGGAAATATCATTAAGTCAAATGCCTGACAGAAAATGGATTACACTAAATCACATACAGTTTAGATATTGTTTTACAATAAAAATTGTTAATGTGATTCAATGAATCCCTATCATTCATCCAGCTCTGGTTAATGAGATGGCACGTTTGAGGGCAGAAAAAGAATTCTGGGACTAAACGGTTTAATTATTTAAGAAGAAAATGTATGCGCTTTAAAAAGAAATGAGATGTTATTCCCTCAATTGCATCAGTCATGACCTTGGGACAGCTAACTAACGTTCTCTTCCCTGAAGAGGACCATCAAATGCACATGATTAAATGGTCACTAATCACTGAAATATAGATGCTGATTTTCCATGGACACTATCTAACCAAGTCTCCAGTATGATTTTTTTTTTTTACTTCCTGATCTTTCAGAAGGTTTTAGGCTGAAATGGAAAATGTTCTTTGTTTTTTTGTATTTTTAATGAGCTATCCAAGTAAATGTGGCCCAAATGATGCCTCATTACTTTGTGTTTGTCATTGGAATAAACAGATTTCAATAGTTTTTTTCTCTTACCCAGGAAGCCGCTCTATTCAACAGCCCTCCCTATTTCTGGTTTGAACGCCTGGTTGGTCATCGATGTTGCTCTGTGTGTTTGAATGTGATGTCCTCCAGGCCTGCTTTAGACTGTGGTCTCCCAGAGTTGAAAGCGGCTTGTTTGCTCATGCCCATGGCAGGCGGCTCTCCGACTGCTGCTTTCTTTAGAAGGCTTCAGAGTTACTCCTTTGCCTCTAACGCAACCTTCCTCATGCCGTGACCCGTTCATATACTTCCTCATGTGGTGGTGACCCCCCACCCCCAACCAGAAAGTTATTTTCATTGCTCCTTCATCACTGTCATTTTGCTACTGTGATGAATCAGGCCACCCCTGTGAAAGGATCCTTCAACCCTCAAAGGGGTCATGACCCACAGGTTGAGAACTGCTGCTCTAATGGATGCAGTGGTTGCTATGCTGGGGCTTATTTTAGCAGTCATGATGTCAACCCATTTCAGGGAGGGTTTTCCTTTTTTTTTTTTTTTTTTTTGCTGACCCTCTACCAAGAATGATGTCCATGTGCAGTGATTGTTTCCTCCTAATAACATGTCCAAAGTACAAGACACAGTCTCACCATTCTAGCTGTATTTTTTTTCTAAGACAGATTTGTTTCTATTTCTTACAGTCCGTGGGCTATCCAATACCCTTCCCCCAAACCATAATGCAAAGGAATCAGTGCCTCTCTGGCCCCTCGTGTTTATCATCCAGCTTTCCCATGCATAGTAAAGGATGGGAAATATCCTGGCTTGGGTCAGGCATACCTCGGTGCTCAGAGTGATACATTATCTTTGGAGAGGGTTTCTTGGGCAGCAAATTTGCCCAATGAAACAGAGTATTTGATTCCTTGACAGCTGCCTCCAGGGACACTGATTGTGGTCCCAGGTAAAATGCAATTCTTGGAAATTTTACTTTTTTCATTTATTACCATGCTCCTTATGGATCTAATTGTGAGGATGTTTATGTTTGTCACTTTTAAGTGAACTGCATCCTGAAGGGAATAAGTAGTCTTTGAGATTTATCCAGAAGTGGTTCAAGTCTTCTTTGCTCTCAGCCAGCAAGATTGCAGCATCTGTGTATGGCAGATTGTTAATGGGGCTTCCTCCAATTCTGTTGCCTTGCTCTCTTCCCTGTAGGCCAGTCTCTCTGATGATTTGCTCAGCGCACAGATTGAACAACACACGGTGAAGGGATAGAACCCTGATGCACATCTCTCCTGTATGTAAACCTTAAAGGTGTCATTGTCTTGCCCCTGCCACCTTCATAGTCCCAGTCTCAGCTCAGAATCATATATGTACATCGAGGACACTAGTATCTCCTTACAGGTGGCATCTGTTGTCTATTTTAGAACACAACTCAGTGTCACTACTTGCCTCCTTTGCTGGAGTTTACATAGTTACGTGCACAGATCAAGACAAGCATTCTGGGGCTGAGCCCCAGTGGTGTAGTGGTTGTGTGAGGGACTGTGGCCCACTGGGATGGAGGTTCAATTCCAGCAGTGGGGCTGGGCCTCCTACTCCCACCACCGGAGAGCAGTAATGCACCCCCCCCCCCCGAAAAAAAGGACAAGCATTCTGCTTATATAAGTTTGTACATTTAATCACATGTTTGTTTATTACCGTCACCCTGATTCTGATCTTTAGTATAGAAGAACTAAATTATACTCAATCCTGCATTATCCTGGTGATTTTTGATATGCTTGAGTCCTTTGTTGTGGTTATTGTGTCAATCCATCTGCGACACCTTTTGTTTTCCCTGGCTGTCAACTTTATGAAACTTAATATCCTTATCTAGACATTGGCCTTTGCTGATGACATGACCAAGCTAACTGCAGTGAAATTCTACCACCTTGTCTTCTAAAGAACTGCTTGCATTTCTTGCAAGATTGCTTTGCTGGTTCTTTGGGCAGTCACAGTATATTCAGTACTCTTTGACAACACCATCATTTGACCATATCAAGACTTCTCTCTCCTCTTTATGCCATCCAACTTTATAATGTATATGAAGTGTTAGCAAAGACTAAGGTTTGGGTCAGACACATCTATCTATGGAACTGTCATTTTCTGTTTATTGTCAGAATTCTACTTCTTTTTCCTATCCTCCAACTCTGAAAACTCACTGCCATTGAGTTGGTCTTAGCCTGTAGCTACCCTGTAGGATAGGGTATAACTTCCCCTGTGGGTTTCTAAGACTAAAAGTCTATATATGAGTAAAAACCTCCTCTTTCTTTCCTGGAGCAGTAAGTGGTTTGGAACTGCCAACCTTATGGCTAACAGCCCAACATATAATCCCGACACCAACAGGGTTCCTGTTCTCCAACTATTGATGTCTTTTTTTTTCATTACTGCCTAATGACATCTACTTCATTCTCTGTGTGTGTTCCTGATGATATCAAGTCATCCATTGATTTATCAAATATGTGCTCAGTAGAATACTGAACAAAACAAACCCTTTCACTTTTTTTTTTCACTCTCGTGGTAGGTTGGGATGAGAAGATAGTCAGCAAACACATATGAGGGACTTCCATACCAGGTGTTAATAAGTACTGGGAAGAACACCAAACGTAAAGAAGGAGACTATTTTGCGGGATACAGGGTGCTGTTTTTTGATATGTGATGTCAGAGATAGGCTACCATTTAAGGCTGTACTTTGTACAAATCTACTACAAAATATCATCTCTCCTGGACATTACTGATTTGTACAGATGTCAACATTTTCTGGTAGATGGTTTCAAAGAATTTGAGAAAGAGGATGCTTTCTTTCCAATTTATCCCTTTGGGTCTCATAGTGGGGATACAATTGGGAAAGATGACATTTAAGTTGAGACATGAAGGAACTGAGGCCATGCGTCGCTCTGCTCTCTGGGGAAAGACTATTTCAGGCAGTTGGAATGCAAATGTGACATTGCCTGATCTATATTGCTTAAAGATCATCATGCCTTCTTCTCTGCGGAACATTGGTTAATGGGGGAGCAAAGGCAAGAAGAAGCCCAGGGCAGTCATCTACTTGGGCAGGCTTTCCCAAGACGGCAGCATTGAAAGCAGTAAGAAATGGTGATTCTGGGAGGAAGCTTTTGTTCATGGTTCCTGAGAGCTTTTGGCTTCTTGTACAAAAAGCATTCTTCGCCTGTGTACCAGGTCTAGTTTAACCACTAATGTCCTGCAAAAATATAGGGAGACCCTCGAGGATACAAGAAGTCTTACAGGCTGAGCCACTAGTGGAGGAGGAATGAGAGCAGGTATTCACATCTGTGCAGGTTGCATTGCATTTTGAATGCACGTGTGGAAGGATGTGCCAGATCCGGAAATCACAGCGATCTGTCATGAGTAAACTGAAGGTAGAGACTGTATTCCAGAAAGAGGCTGCACAAAATGTGAACGCTTCTTGTCTCACTCATGTCTCTTTTGAGATGGTCGATTCTAACCTCACACGGCGTGCAGATCTTCTCCGCTCAGCACCTGAGAGGAAGTAAACCTAGCATTGACTTCATTCCCAGTGGAAAGGAGTTCATTGTTTAACTAGTGACTGAACGTGAAAGTTGGAGACAAAGGATCCTTAGCTGGAAACGATGGCCTTGGTGATAGAAACACTGCCAGATATTCCATGATAGAATTTTTCAAGACCAATGACTATGCTTTTCTCATTATTTTCCCCTTTCTTGCTAAATTTTAGTGTCAGGATGTATTTCCTGGGGTCATTTATCAATGGAATCTTACAAAAGCAAAGAATTTACCTTGGTGACAGTGAGGAAAAGGGAATTACTCACTGTTGGTTCTGGGCTCAAGCTACAAGAAATCTGTTGCCAATTTTTCAGTGTTTGGAGGTTGTCCTCATGGCCAATGTTAAGTCGCCAGCCCCATTCCTGTTAGAAATCCATATTTTAGGTGCAATCACATACTGTGGTGGAGACATAGGTTCTGGGGTCTTATCATCAGCATTTGAATCCAACTTTGGCACTTGCTTTTCTATAACCAAGGAGAACTTCACTGGTAAAGTAGAGGGCCAGTGAAAATGAGGGAGAATCTCAATGAGATTGATGAACATGATAGCCATAATCAAATATAACACCGATAATGAAGATGACTCAGGAACAGGCAGCATCTCCTTCTAGACAAAGCTGCCATGAGTCAGAGCCCATTCCATGACACCAAACAGCAACAGGATGGATGACTTCCTTAGCCCTTGCACCCCTTAGTTTCTTCATTGGAAAAATGTGGAGAATCAGAATTTGATGTGTTCCATAGATTTCTTGTGAAGATTGAGACAAGGTATATCATGTGCTTAGCACAATGAGAGGGTTCAATAAATTGTTGACAATTATTTTAAGGTATGAAAATAAACCACTGTAGTGATGTTAATTCTGTAATAGGATAAGGTTTGAACACTTTGAAATGCCAGACTTCACAGTGAAAAAGGAAAATCAAGACCTGGTAGTGTAGGCCCTAGCGCTCCAGGGGCCTCACCAAGAGCCACAAGGGATAGATATCACAATCATAAGTACTACAGGACTTCTTTGGATTACTTGCTCTCCATCCATCACTAAAAACCCAACACTTGGCTTGGACTCTTTATCTTGTCACAGGCCAACAAGATGGATCGAGCTCCTCAAAGCAAAGATGGTGCGGAGGACATGAGATCAGGCCGGGCTCCTTCAGTCGCATGTAGAGTCACTCTGCCAGCACCTAACAACCACAAATATATGTTGCAACATTTTCCTCCACAAAAACAAAAGAATATACTTTCAGCAAGAAAATAGGAATGCATAACATAACTCAAAGGCAAAGGAGCAAACCCCACTGATTTTCATGGTCCAGAGTGTGCCCCTTGGTTGGTTTTCTGCACAGCCTTCTAGGTCATCTTTCAGTCTGCAGGGACACCTCAGCAGGGGTAAATGCACAAGGTACAGACTGGTGTTCAATACAGATGAGTTGAAGGAAATGACCTGGAATGTGCATGCATGTCTTTCTGTCCTCAAGAGGAACCACAATTACCAGGCAGATTTCTTCAAATGGTTGTTACATTTATCATTGTTCGCCGAGTCAGAACTAGACGATTCTGATTCAAGGGTCTGTGGTTGACTCTGTAAGAACAATATTGTTTTGACTTTTGTTGGGTGACGCTGAGTTACTTTCAGCTCATAGTGACTCTCTAGGACAGGTTTTGTCTCTCTCAGAGCAGCTTGGTGAGTTCATACTGCTAACCGTTTGGTCAAGTGCTTACTAATTCCACCACTAGATGCCCGGCTACTACAAGATAGAGTCTGGGGTCTTAAAGACTTGAAGGTAAGCAAGCAACCATCTAACAAGGAAGCAACAACACCCACATGAAAGAAACACACCAGTCTGTGTGATCACAAGGTGTCAACAGGATCAGATATCAGAAGACCCCACACAAACAATCCTATCAATGTGAACAAGGGGGACTGGAGTGGAGACTCAAAGCCTATCTGTAGATAATTGGACATCCCCTCACAGAAGGGTCACAAGGAAGGGATGAGTCAGCCAGGGTGCTGTATAGCCCCCACAAAACATACAATATTCCTTTAGTTTTTTAATGCTTCCTGCCTCCCGCTAGCATGACCCCAGGTCTACCTTAAACGTCTGACTAGACCAGAGCTTGTACACTGGTGCAGATAAGAGCTCTCAACCCATGGACTCTAGGGCAGATAACCCCCTCAAGAACAGTAATTGTAGTAGAGATACCACGAGGATAGGGGGAAGGTGAGGAGAGAATGCGGAGAAAGGAGGAACCAATAGCAATGATCAATGTATCAGGGCTGAGCCCCGGTGGCGTAGTGGTTGTACACGGGACTGCGGCCCACTGGGATGGAAGTTCGATTCCAGCTCCACGGAGCAAAGGCTGGGCCTCCTACTCCCACCACCTGAGGGCAGTGATGCCCCCTCCCAAAAAACAACCCCCCCTCCCCCAAATTTTATAACACCACCTCCCCTTCCCCACCACTAGAGGGACAAACCGCAGAAATGTGGGTGAAGGGAGAGAGCAGATAGTGTTAGACATGAAAATCAGGGAGGGGGAAAAAAGAGGAGCCTATACCAAGGGCTCAAGCCAAAAATAAATGTTCAGAAAATGATGATGGCAACATATGTACAAAATAGGCATGACACAATTGATGTATGGAATGTTACAAGAGCTGTAAGAGGCCCAAAAGAAATGATTTATAAAACAAAAATTCTTGCACCACTAGAACCCACTCTAAGTTTAACAAGTCCAAGTGCTTAGTGCTATGCTAAGCCTCAAGCAGATATCATTACACTTAATAATCATAACAACTTTTCATATTGGTAGTCATTTACAGATGAGACCAACAAGCAAAACAACTGAGACTTAGGAAGGTGAAGGAATCTGCCCGAAGTCAGACAGTTTAGAAGTGACGGGTTCCAGTCTCGCTGTCTGGTTGATTCCAATCTCCCTCAATTCCTGGATAGCCTAAATCATAGTTCATATCTAACGTTACATGGCATTATCTATATTTCGCTTCATACTATAAACACTTACCTAAATTATTGTATGACTTTCAGCAGCATCATTTGAAATGTGCAAAATAATGTGAGATTAAGTAAAAGTAACGACAAAAACAGACATCATGATGAACAAGAAAATATTGACCTTGTCGACGATCTCATTTTATAGGGGCCCACAATCCTTTCAGGTAGAAGGGGAGTCCTGGGAGAGCCTGCAGTTGAAGCCTAGGAAATCAAGCCTCTGAGCACAGGACCCCGCAAGCTGCAGACATGGGAGAAGGAAAGTTTCACACTTTCTATTTCTCTATATGGGACTTTTGCCCATGGAATACCTTGGGTAGCCTTAAGAATGGGAATCCCACATCCCTACATTGTGCTCCTGCAGAATTTATACATGGCCAACATGAGCCTCAGAGAGCTCTGACACAGGCGGGGAACATTGTCGAAGTCCGGCGGCTGCGATGCCTCTCATCCGAGGAACCTGGAAGATGACGGAAAGCTATATAAAACCCATTGCCCTGGAGTCCACGCTGATGTGAGGCTCCCCTGTGGGCCAGAGCAGCCCTATGTTCCACAGGGTCTTCAGAGGCAAATTGTTCAGCAGTCAATCTCCAGGCCTATCTTCAGTGGTGCTTGTAGTGAACTCAAACTGCCAACCATTGGGTGAGCAGAATGTGCCCATAAACGGTTTGTACTATCCAGGATTTCCAGAAAAGGACTGGACAAGGGGCCAAGGGGCTCCTCTTCCTCAGATTGACCTTTGGAACCCTTGGCAACCTTTGGCTGCTGTCAGTGATGATTAGAGGCTGTTGGTGGCTGCTTCAGACATTGCCTGGGGCAGGCCAGCCCCCCAAACAATGAAGGACCTTCAGCTTCCCCTCACAGTTGTCCCAGGGCCACCCTGGGTGGGTTGGGGTGGGGGTGGTGGTGGTGGGAGGGGCATCAAGTCAACCCCAGAACGGGGGTGGGGGTGGGGGTGGGTGGGAAGGAGGTGAAATGACACAGATACAATCAGAGCTTTTCTGAATTCTGGGTTAAACTTAACCTGATCTATAAACACGAGAACAATAAGCCCTGCCTTACAGACTTGCTGAAAGGATGAAGGAAAGCTGAGGGATTGCGTCTGCCAATCAGCACAGGGTTGCCGATATTAATTTGTCCTCAAGTTTTATATCCAGAGGAACCATTTCCTCTCCTTTATCTTCAGAAATAGCAGTTTTGTGATAACTTTCTTCCACAAAGGTAGGGTGGCTCATCGGTGCTTGGTTAACCAACTAACCCCACTGCCCCACCCCACCCCCCGCACCCCCCTATTCATGGAAATTTGTGGTTTTGTTTCTCGAGGTTTTACTTGGAGAAAGCAGGCTTACACCAGAGATGACCTTGGGGTGACCTTTTGCGCTAGCCAGAGACTCTCGCTGGAGAGGCCTGAGCAGTTTCAGAGGGCCCGTTTGTGCTTTTGTTGTTAATGAGGATCTCAACTACGGGTTGTTTCATTCGTTCAGCCAGCCAGCCAGTGGGCCAGAGTCTATGGGGAAAGAGAGGGAGGCCCGCAAGGAGATGGACCGACATGGTGGCTGCAGCGAGGGGCTCTAACCCAGGCCCCGTGGGGAGGATGCCTGGGGCCGGGCTGTGCTTCCTTGGGCTGTGCAGAGGGCTGCTAGCGACGGACGGCCCTGACTGCTGGCATCTCACAGTCATAGCACATGGGAGCGCAGGGCCCCTGGTGGCGCCACGGCTGTTCACTTGGCTGTGAATGGGCAAGTGAGTGGTTCAGAGCAAGAGAACACCTAGAAAGCTTCTCCCACAAAGATTCCAGTCTAGAGCAGTGGCTCTCAACCTGTGGGTCACGACCTCTTGGGGGGGGGGGGTGGCTGTCAAAAGACCCTTTCACAGGGGCCGTCCGATTCATCACAGTGGCAAGATGACAGTGACGATGACATAGCAACGAAAATAATTTTACTGTCACCACAACCGGAGGGGCGGTAGGAAAGGGCCGCGGTATGAGGAAGGTTGAGAACCCCTGCTCTAGAAAATCCTAGGCAGCAGTTCCATTCTGTCCCATGGGGGTCCTCGAGTTGGAATTGACACGATGACATCGGACGCCAACCATCCGAACGCAATGCAGAAGCTATGCAAACACATAGGCAGGTACAAGCGTGAAAGAGTTCCTCAAGAGGAGGAATTCTGTCCACATTCCCTCTGCCTTCTCTCTCTTTGGTTCTGAGCTCTGGGACAAGGCTGATGTCACACCCGGAGGCCTCTTGGCGAGCCACGACATTACCCTGTGATGGTTACTTGCAACACAGGGGGCTTACAAAGGGTTTAGAACAATGAGCTTAAACACAATCAAGCAAGACACAACCTGGGAACACGGCGGCAGCAGATTCTTTCTTGAGGAATATGAAAGAATTCTTTTAAAACCAGACTGGGATGACCCAGTGCAGACTTTTGCAGAGACACCATGGAAAAGACACTTAAAAGAGGAGCATTCCATTTTTGCAGTTCAGAGTCCCATCTCATATGGAGCTGGTTTCAATGAAACCCATCATGATGAGAGAAAGGAACCCTAGTGACGCAGAAGTTAAAGTGAGGGGGGGTTGGGGATCAAAGAGCTGCTCTGGCAGACGGATCTCAGGCTGGGCAAGCCTCTGGGGGAGCTCCACCCTGCACTGAATGTCACTTGGCGATGAGTCAGTAGTGAGCTGGGTTTGGGAGTTTTATATTATGGAAGAAGGACTTTATGTTCCGAGGGTGAAAAGCGACTTTAGGATTACATTGCCCCTATCTTTCCATGCTTTTAACAATTTCCTAATTCCCTCCACTCCCAGGCACTCACCCTCGTTTCACTAGTCAGGGTTAACTCTGTCATTTCTCCTGTGACGAAAGCAAGCCATCATGGCTCTCTCTAGAGTTTGAATTCAGCAAACAGTCATGGTTACGGAGTGTAGAAGAGCATCTTAGAACAAAAATGGAAAACGTTTGCTTTTCTTAAATGAAAGTGACGCACTGTTTTCAGAGACTCGCTGATGGCAGGGATTGGAACAATATTCACTGTTCATTTTTTCAAAACTGATTCTCAACATTAGCTGTGTACAGTTCCCTTGGATGGATATGTCTTTTTTACCACAGATGATCCCTCAAAACTCGAGAGCCATTTTTAATTTCCCCCCAAATGAAAATTTACCTTTCAAATAAATTTTATTTGCAGCTATTTGAAATTCCATGTAGCTGTATAAATTCCAACTTGCTCTCATTTTCATTTCTCTGCCATTTTCGCAGGCAATTTTTACATGAAAGTCGTGTCACCCTTAACGACCGAGTTTTATTTTCTCATTTCCCTTTAATGATTCTGTGTTCCAAGTTTAATCTAAGAATGGATTGCTAACATTCCACTTACAAATCTCCCTTCTAATCATCATTATTAATATCACAATTTTGTTGTAATACTGGTAAGAGCACAGAATGTACCCTCTTAAAAGATGCATTTGCCAGCCACTGAATTGCATACATTTCAATTACAACCCTCTCTTGTAATTATGATCATTAATATCACAATTACTACCGTAATCTCCATAAGGCTGCAGAAGGTGTCCTGTCAAGAGTACGTTCGCAAACAAGTTTTTCAGCTCCCTATCAAGAAAAATGTGCCAGACTTTATCAAAATTCCACTTGCCCTCAAATTTTCATTAGACAACACACTCCATCTATAAAACCATCAAAATGATCGACTGCGTTTCAGACAAAAGTTATTGTGCCAAGTTGACACTAATCAGTTAATTCCAGTAAACCTCCAGATAAACAAAAGCTTGTTGTCCATTACTGATGAGTGCGATGGGCCCCTTGTTCTTCCGATGGCGAAGGCCCTCTATAGAGATGTATCTGGCAGACACTTGCCTGGAGGCTTCTATACGGAAAGCGAGACAAGATCTATAGTTAATGATGTTGACCCTGACTCCCCCAACAGGGATTGAATTCAAGTTCTCATAATATCTCGACAGCTGATATGTATACTGTGCTAACAATATTAACAATTACTATGCCACAGGGATTCCCCAAGGCCTGGCTGAAAAAGGAAAAAAAGCCATCTGAAAGTCTTTTCCCTTTTTGAAACTGGTCTGCTTATTTATACCTATCAGAACCACGGTCCAGCCATTAAGACAGGGCTGAGTTTCAGAATGGGGAAGGGTTTTTCCTCTCATAGGTGTTTGGCCTTCATAAGAAATGTTGCACCAGGGAAATCATCTCTGGACAGAAGAAAGCTGCTAGCATAGCGGTGGGCACAGGAAGGACCCGGTCAATCAGTCGCCCTGTTGAGTCCCTGCAGCGTAGTGAAGATGAGGTGACAGAGTCAAGAAAGAGTCGGATGGCGGCGATCTTTGGAGGGCCGGTGTACAGGACTTTCTTTTGAGCTGCCTCTGGGTGAATTTCAACCTTCAATCCCTGCATGAGAAACTGAGCACTGCCATCTAGCACCGCCCGGGGCCTCCAAAGATGTCTTGTGCAGTCTCCATTTCCCTGGCAGACGGGGTGAGGCAGTCAAGGCTGACGAAAAGCGAGCTTCCCTGGGGATCGTGGAGGCTGACCAGGAGACACTGAGATGATCAGCCAGTCCTCCCTGTGGTAGTTCAGTGAGGGGCAGCTGTCCCTAGCCCCTGCTTGGCAGGATTGTGTCAGTGAAGAATTAGAAATCGCCCCTGGGGCTCTTGAGCTCACAAGGAGAGGCAGTGGAGGGACTGGCCCAGCCTTCCCACCTCACTGGCGCCTCCTCCCCTCCCTGCTTCTCCTTCCTTTGCAAAGGCGGCCTGGGGAAGGCCCAGTCAGGCACACAGGCCTGGGAACTGCTCACGGAGGATGAAATGTTGACAGGGGGGCACGGTTAAAAATTAAATTCTGCCCTATTTTGTGTACCATTCTTGCGAGTCACATTCGTGAATAGTAGCGAGAGATTTAATGATCGCATATTTTTTATCTTATTTCCCTTCGGTCGATGGCAATTTTTTTCCGTTAATGTCAACTTAGAGCGCAAAGTAATTTAGTAATTGATTCTAAGCACAGCAGCTTGCCAATGGCAGTTCTCCATTTGGGGGGAATATCTTTGCTAATTTTATCCATCAGAATGAGATTACCATGCTAATCTCACCCATCCGCCTCTCTTGGTCATTTGGGACTTACTGATGCAAATGACCCGGCAATACAAGGCCTCGGTCCATCCCCAGGATGGGGGAAGAAGAAAAGAAATGGAGCTCAGGAGTCTCACCCTGCTGCACACAGCTGATACCAACATCATAAAGACCCGAACCTGGAAACCTGTAGACACACTAGGTGCGATGCGAGCTGAACCCAGCAGACCCCGTACAGGAAAGGCATTGGTGGCAAAGAAGAAACAAGAGTCAGGCCGAACAGCCACCTCTGGGGACCTGTAATTGGAAACCTAAACATTCACGGGGCCAGGGAAACAGTACGTCCCAAGTCAGGTGGAGGGAGGGAAGGGCCTTTAATGAGATTAAGCAAAGAAAGCCCAAGTGGCCGCGCTAACAAAAAGATCGGGCTGTGTCTACAGCACAATCTGGCCAACTGCTTTCAGTGAATGGCCAGTGACGGACTGAGTTAGTGACTGGTGGGTCCTCTGATTTAATTAGAATGCTCTAACCAGGGGGAGCGTGTGTGTGTGATAAAAATAGTGAGAAATCGGTTGGGTCACACACACACACACACACGCATTGTGTCACACAATGGGGTGAAAGGCCTGACAATGACATTTCTACTAACTGGCCACATTCTCAAATGCCATGCTTTCTGAAATGGCAAAATCCTTAGTGCGGGTTCAGAAAAGAGCCGTGTAAATAATTCAGGTACGAGGAGGCTTACGGAGAGAAAAATTAGCTAATATGGTAGCTGGGTGAGTGCTTAAGGAAGCAGAAACCCCCTAGAGAAACAAAAAGGCATTTAGCATGCATGATGTCTGATGTGAGGGCCCCTAAAAGGAAAATCTAGATACTAAGCATCTAAATAAATCTCCTTTTTTTTTTTCCTCCAAGGAAGGGAGGAGAAGTTAGACACGCTGGCCATTTTAACCTTAAAAAGAATAAGGAAAAACAGGAAGCCAAATTCATGAGCAAGAGAGCCCATGAAAAATCAACAGCAACAACAAAAGTCAAAGGCCTCATCATTCGCACAAGTGTTTCAAATGTTTTATGTCCCGAAGTTGTTTTATAGCAACTTCAATAGCCTAAAAATAGGGCAAAACCTCAAAGGCATGCTGAGGTCACCCCCTGCACCTGTTCCTAAACTGGAGTTTCCTTCTGGCTTCCCGGTTGGGAGTCAGTGGCCGAGTTCTGACACTGAGTGCCACTGTGGAGGTGCACGAGTTGTCCGAGGGGAGAACGAGTGAGCAATGCTTCCCCCCCACACGGTGACAGCTTCAGAAACTCACAGGAGCCCTTCTCGCCTGCCCCGGAGGGTTGCGATGGCTCAGCACCGTCTACATGGCAGTGAGCTTGGGTTTTGAATCACCTTGGAGTCTCTGCTGCCTGACAGCCACCGGAAGGCATCCCACTAGAAGGCTGCTCCATGGGCTTCTCAATAGCTGGCGTAGTTTTGGCTTATTTGTTTGTTTTTCCAGAAACGCATCACCGAGCCCTTGGCTCTGAGGCATCTCTGGGTCGAGTCCAAGCACCAACCTCATCGTTGGCAACCAACCGTGTTGACCAACCACTTGTGTCACCCGGGATTCCAAGGCTATCTTTATCCAAAGTCTCTGAAGCGATGTTGCCCGTGGTGGCTGAGACTGCCCCCTGGGGGAGGGTGCTGGAAAGAGTCAAGGTCACTGCAGAAGCAGGGACCTATACTTTATCCTAAGAGACCTGGTGGCCCGTGATCACCAAGGCCTGCAGATCAAAATCACCAGCCTCTCTGGGGGAGAAAGAGGGACCTTTCTGCTCCCATAGCAGTTACAGGCTCAGAAACTCTCCCTCGTGCGACCAACTGCCGCCAACTTTATGGTAGGGACCCTCTATCCTCAATGATGGGCTATAGTACACAAGTGTTTCATTGCCAGGTGTGTAAGTATGTGGGGGCAACTGGGTGTCGTTTTTGTTTTCTTTTTCAAAAGAAGTCAATTGGTGCGATAAGTGTGGGGAACTGTGAAAACCGTGGAACGATCACGCAGTCTTCATTGTGCGCTCAATTGCCAAGACAGATGGATTCTCATGGAATCCATCGATGGAAGTAGGTCCATCCTCACTGCCAACTGCCTCCTTCGAGTGTTGATTTGTTCTTGTTGATAGTTTTGCGCTAGTCTTTCAGCTTCCCACTCTGAGCCTTCGTAGGAGTTACTTGTTCCAACCTCCCCCCCCCCACCCCCACACACACACACTGGGCTGGGTCTAGCAGTGAGACAAGTGGAGACAAGTAATATTAAGGGTTTCAGCTCCTTCAGAAATCAGGCTAAATAATGCTTTTTTTCTCTTTGTTATAGATTTATTTAGATTTTTCTATTTTCTTTTTTGGAAAATCATTTTATTGGGGGCTCACACATAACTCTTATCACAATCCATCCATCCGCCCATTCTGTCAGGAACATTTGTACATTTGTTGCCATAATCATTGTCAAAACGTTTTCTTCCTTGGTATCAGGTCCTCATTTTTTTGCTAAATAATGCTTTAATGCCTTTAAAATCCTAAAATTAATGCAAGGAAATCTATAATAAAAAACAGCAAGCTTTAAAATACAGAAAGATTCTGACTGTGCACTTGCACACCCCTATTTTATCTGCCACACCCTAATCCTGGACCGAGGAGCCCTAATGGAGTAGAGGTTATACATTGGGTCACACATCTCAAGCACCAGCCTCTCTTCCAGAGTAAGACCTGGCTTTGTACTCCTGTAAAGGACTACATAGGAGCAGTTCATTATGGGTCAAAATGACTTCATGGCAGTGAGTTATGTTTGGGTGGGGGTTTTATTTATTTAAGTTTAAACCCTCACTGTGTTTATAATCAAACATTACTCATAGAATTGCACATTCAAGGTCCAGGTGCTTAGCTTGCTAGTTCACCCAAAGACAAAATTCAGAAGCATTTTGCAAAAGAGGGATTGGAAACAGGAAACACAGGGAGGAAGTGGCGGGCATTAAGCCATATTTTATTATGGGGTTTGCAATCAATAAGATGAAACAAAATGGGCTTGGATTGTTAGATGGAAAACTGATCTGCCTTGTAAACTGTCACCCAACTCATAATAGAGAAGTATTTTTAAAATTATTTTATTTGAGGGCTCTTACAATTCTTATTGCAATCCATACATCTATTGTATCAGGCATATTTGTACAAATATAATTATTATTATTTTCATATCTCACACCATCCACTGCCTGCCTCCCCCATGGAGGGGTGTGTGGGGTTGTGTGCTAATCATTACTATCGGTTCCTCCTTCCTCCCTTCCCCCTTCCTAATGAGTTTTTTTTTTACTTATTTTTTTGGGGGGAGCATCACTGCCTCTGGTGGTCGTGGGTGATACCCAGTGCTGCTCCTGAGAGCTGCTGCTGGATTTGAACCACCAAGCTTGCAGGCCGCAGTCCGGCACTCAACCAAGAGTTTTTTAAAAAAACAAATTTTAATCAGAATATACATAGCATTAACATTATCACCCAATTCTTAATATAAGTTTAAAAAAAATAAAATAAAGTGTAATTGTGGTGTATAAATATTGCCTGAGTGTGTTACTTAATACTCCTGAGTTTTTGGTGTTTCTTTCCCTTTGATAGGAGTCCCTATGTGAGGAAAACCGCAAAGCACATCCCTACTAAGAAAAGGTTGAACCGAGCGATATCTTGGAAGAAGACTCTGGTGACGTGCTTCCTCAAGGCACAGTCATGAGAATTCCCCAGAGCACAGTTCCACGCTGCACACATGGTGCCTCCATAAACTGAGGCAAACATGATGATGACTTATTTTTTTGTTGTTGTTTTACAATTGTGCTTTCCCACCTGCTAACAACAAGATCAGCAGTTTGATACCGGCAGATGTTCTGTGAGCAAAAGAAAGATAAGGCTTTCTACCACAGTCAAGTTTTGAAATCCCAGAAGCCTACAGGGAAGTTCTACCCTGTCCTGTAGTGTTCGTATGGGTTGGCATCCACTCGCCAGCAGTGAATTGGGGAAAACTTTATCCCAATCCTAGTCCTCATAGGTAGCTCCCTAGTGGGATCTCCAGATCCTGACGCACTGCCATTGAGTCGTTCTGACTCATTTCAAAAAACTCAAACTCACCAATTAGGCCAGAGTATAATTCACGACCCCTGTGGGTTTCTGAGGCATTAACTCTTTATGGGGCTAGAAAGCCTTGACTTTCTTCCTTGGAGTGATTGGTGGTTTCAGACTACTGATCTTGTGATTAGAATCCCAACAAGTATCTACTTACCCCATCAAAGTTTTATAAGGCTCCTATAAGAATAACATCTTTTATTGACATATCTTACTCATTCCTCTATCTCCCTTCCCTTCCAATACAGTTCTGTTGTTCAAGTCCATCGTGTTAGGCTATACAATCAATGCTATCAACTCCCCTCTCCCTCTCTTTCTCCACTCCCCTCCACGCCCTTTCCAGACCCTCAGGGAACCAGTATTCCTGTCAGTGTTTCTGAGGGGTCATCTATCTTGGCTACCCTGTACAAATGAACATGCTCAAGTCTAACATGATCAATGAGATACGTCACTTATGAACCACAATAGTAAGGGTTGGAAATCTTAAATAACGATAGGATAGTTATGTGGTTCATCACTGCCACACTATGCCCTGGATTTATCTGTGAGACTCTGCTAAGAGGGACTGTCCAATTGTCTTGCTGGTAGACTTTAAAACTACACTATATCCATGACCTTTTATATCAATTTGGATGCATGTTTTTTGGACTTCTGATCCCTCTTCCTGGCGACACCCCACAATCACACTGGCTGTGTACTTCCATTTGGGCTTTGTTGCTTCTCTTCAATACAGTTGCTTGTTTATCTCCAAGCTTTTAAGACCCCAGACGCTGTAGCTTTTGATAACTGAGCACCATCAGTTTTCTTTATCACATTTGCTTATGCACTGATTTTTGTCTTCAGTGATCATTTCAGGAAGGTGAGTATCATACAGTGCCATATTGCTAGAACAAATTACTCAGTACAGTAAATCTGTGGCTTAAATTGCCACAGATCCAGATAGCCTCAACCTTCTTTGGAGTGACTGGTGGTTTTGAATTGCCAACCTTGTAGTTTTCAGTCCAATGCTTTCTAGATGGAGCCACTAAGAATCGTTTTAGTAAACCATATCTTGTACTGAGGTAAAATTTAAGAAGAGGCCCAAAGTCCATCTGCTTCCTTGCTGCACTTACATATATCTACATATATAAATAAAAATGTATATATATATATATGATTTTGTTTTCTACTCCTACCACACTGCTTGCATGTTGTTCACCACTCAGTAATTCCTCTCAGATACTATTTTATTGATCAAACACCCCCAGAAAAGTTACACTCTCCTCACGGTCCATTTTAGAACTCTCACTATTCCCTGTACCCAGCATTGTGGGCTTCCCACTCACCTCCCCTTACTTCTCCCCTCCTGGGCCTCCCAGGAACCAGCAGCTATTTCCATAAGACGGACTATCCCACATTTCTTGTATAGATCAACAACAAAGCATACACAACAACATAATAATAATGATAATAATAATAATAAAAGACGACAACAACATGCATATAACCACCAATTAGCAGGGATCATGACATAGAGTGGCATCTGTGTCCAAAAGGCAAGTTTCTCATAGGTCCACATTTCTATTTCTGCAGTCCAGGATGGTGCACTCCCCCATTACAAAAGGGTTTCTGAATTGCCACAGATACAGATAGCCTCAGCTTTCTTCTTTGGAGTGACTGGAGGTTTTGAACTGCCAACTTTGTAGCTTTCAGTTCAATGTTTTCTAGGTGGAGCCACCAAGTATCGTTTTAGAATACCAGAACAACTTCCATGTCCTCTCACTTTAAGATCTCCTGCTTCTCCTCTATTGACAGATAATATGGTTTGGAAGAAGAATTTATGCCATTGAATTATGGTGTTAGAGAAGAATATTAAATATATCATGGAAGCTGTAAGAGCCCCAATAAAATAATTAAAATAAATTTATTAAAATAAGTTATCATGGATTATCAAAGGAACAAAAAAATCTGTTTAGAAGAATGATCCTTGGAAATGAGGATGGCGAGACTGCATCTCCTATATTTTGGACATGTAACCAAGAGAGAGCAGATACTACAGACAGGCATAATTTTTGGTAAAATAGATCAATGAACAACAGCAAGACCCGCCACAAGATAAACTGACAGGATGGACACAACCATGAGCGCCAACCTAGTAACAAATGTGAATATGGCGCAGGAGTAGAGGATGTTTCACTTGGTTGTAGGATGGCATAGAGTCGATGAGTCGGAGCTGACTTGATGGCCACTCACAACAGTGACCGCATGATTTAGTGGGTAGCTTCATGAACCGTACAGTCAGAAGCTCAAATCCTTTCTCTGTTTCTCCCCAACTGAGGCAAGCTTGGGGAACCCTGGTACTGTAGTGGTTCTGCTTCGGGCTGCTAACCACAAGGCCAGCAGTTCAAAACCTCCAGTCAGCTCCATGGGAGAAAGACAAGGCTCAAGGCTTTCTACTCCAGTAAAGTATTACAGCCTCCGACACTCACAGGGGCAGCTCTGCTTCATCCTACAGGGTCAGAATGGGCCAGAATCGACCAGATGGTGTTAGTTAGTTTCTTTCTTTGTGTGACACGCTTTGGCCAATGATTTTGTCTTTTGGTCTTTCAGTTTCCTCATCTGGAAATGAGGATTCAATTCCATGTACAGGAGGTTCTCTCTGCTTTTACAGTCGTATCAGTTTGCCACAATGCATAACTCTATATAAGTGTCTCACATAGACTTTCTCACTTAAGCCTAGCCTTGTTAAAAACGAGCCTCCAAAACTTACTGCTGCACAGCCATCTTCAAAGCACAGGGACCCATTAGGTCAGAGTACAGCTGCCCCATAGGGTTTTCAAGACAGTCCTCCTCTGTCTTTACGAAAGCCAACTGCCATACCTTTCTCTAGTCAAGCTGCTAATAGGGAGATGTGATTTTTGATATTATCCCCACTTTATAAATGAGGAAGCTGAGATTCAGAAAGGTTTGCTAACACAGTTAGTGGCTTGATGCACTAGCATGTATGCAATTTTCCTGACATCAAACCCCATTTATTTGGCCCACCCCACTCTGAACCTCTCACTATTACTTTCACACACCCTGCAATTCCTGCCTCCTTGTCTGTTCTCACTTCCCAAGGAAGGTCTTTCCTGATCCTCAGCTCAGTCTAGGTTACTGACCCTTCCATTTCCATGGCACTCAACACTCATGGCTATCTAGTTGGCCCTGAAAACTCAAGACACTAGAATAATGGAGTCTGTCTCCTTGTCACCAGTCATAATGTTGACTTATACCATGAGTCAATAACAATTCATTGAGTAATAAGTGAACGCTTGATGCCCTTCCCTCCATCTTGAGTCACTATCTCTCTCATCTTCATGACCTAAAATCATATCCAACTTTCCAAGTCAGTCTCAAAGTCATTACTTTTATGAAGTCTTTCCTCAGCTCACCCACAACCATGCAATAATGACAATTCTGGGGTGAGGGCCTACTTTGTAGCCCATTCGCTGTTGTTCAGGCAATGGCAACTCATAACAGTCCTCTTGTACAGGGTAGAACTTCTCTTTAGGTCTTCAGAGACCGTACATCTTAGTGGAAGCAGACAACAACCTCATCTTTTTTTTCCTTAGAGTGGATGTGGGGTTTGAACCACTAACCCCATGGTCAGCATCCATAGCTTAACCAACAGCAGTACTGAAATTTCTTTATTAGGTTGCACTTATTCAGAATTCAGTGGTAAACATGACAGAACTGGACCCAGCCTCATAAAGCAGAGAATCTATGTTTCTTTTTAAAAAAAATTTATTTTTATTCATTTATTTTTTGTTTTGGGAGGCATCACTGCCCTCTGGTGGGAGCAGCTTTGCTCCTGGAGAGCTGCTGCTGGATTTGAACCGCCAACCCAGTGGGCCGCAGTCCCACACACAACCACTATGCCACCGGGGCTCAGCCCCTAGAGAATCTGTATTTCTTATGACAATTGCCTCTCCTCATTTCCAGAAAATTCTGGAAATATTCTGGAAAACTCTGCTATTGTCTGGTCTCAGTACTCAAAGTAGTTAAGAGCATGGGGTTTCTTAACCGTGCTGGTTTTGCATTCTGGGCTGAATCCTGGTCCATTGCTTAATATGTGGAAGAATCTGAACAAGTTCATGTCTCTAAACATGAATTCTAGATAGATGAGAGGGGGTGATGATAACAGAACACATCTCATGGTTGTGGGGAGGATTGAACGATTGAATCCGTAATAAAGTGCCTACTAGAACTACATTTGATGACACATGGTTTATTGTTGCTAGCTGCCGTCAAGCCAACCCCCAAGCCCAACAGGATGAAACACCACACAGTCCTACATCAGAATGATCAGACCATTGAGATGCAGAGGTTGCTTGCTTTCTTGTAATGTTGCGAAAATGCCAAATCAACCTTTTTTTTCCAGGTGACAATTTAGTGATATCGATGACATTGAACATGTTATGCAACTGTCATCCATAATTGTTGCCACATTTCCCATCAGCCAAAACAAAAAGCCAATAATAGACACATGTTAGATGACCTCATTTAATGAAAGAAGCAAAAGTATGTTGTTGTTTTGTGTCTTTGAGATAATTTGGACTGAATGCCACCCTGTATGACAGAGTACAGCTGCCGCATGGGGTTTCTAAGGTGGCAAGACTTGTGGGAGTAAGTTAACAGGTTTTTTTGTTTCATGGAATGGGGTTGGGGCCAGAGGAAGGGTTTGAGCAGCTGAGTTTTTACTTAACAGCTGAGCAGTTAATTGTTGTGTTACCTGCAAGGGTGGCAGTTCACAACCCCCAGCTGCAGCTCACGAGAAAGATAAGACTTTCTACTCCTGCAGAGAGCTCCAGTCTCCGAAACCCGCAGTGGCAGTTCTATCCTGCCCTGTAAATTGCTATGAGTTGAAGTCAATTTGATGGTAGTGCCTTTAGCTTTAGGGGTGGGAAGAAGGAGGAATGAAAGCCTTTTTTCTTTAGGGTACATTGAATATACATTGTCGGTGGTGGAAGAAGAATTCAAAATGGTTGCACAATTTGGAAAATGTAATTGCTGTTCCTGAATTGTACATTTAGAAATTGCTGGATGGCTGTATGCTTTGTGCATATTGGTACCAGGATTCAAAGCTAGCAAACACATTAACAAACCAAAAAACCCAGGCTCTGTTCATACTGCCCAGGTTGCTACTCTCCTTACTCTTTTATATCCAGTTTTCTTGACCACTGCTAGTCATAGCCAGAGAAGACCTAGTAACCCGGTATTTTCTAATATAAGAGAGACTTCCGAAAATCTGTAGAGAAATTCCACCATCTTTTCACTCAATTTCCCCACAAAGTTTTTGAATCCCCATCCTATGCCACCCAAACTCCATAGTGACCAGACACCATACACTACCTCCTGTGTGAACAGGTGTTGCTTCAGACTTGAAGGGGTGAGTGTTGCATACAAGCAGTTCCTCCTCGCCCAGCAGCTCCTGAGACAAAGATCTGGGGATCTGGTCTCACACAAATTACAGCCTCCAAAACCACAGGTGGGGCAGTTCTACTCAGCCAGGTGGAATTGTTAGACACATCAACTCCTATAAAACTGGTGCATAATAGTCACATTTTACGAGCAGAACACATCATGTTCCATCATGTCAGGAAATGGGAAACCTTCACTGAGATGAATTGACATGAAAGTCACCAAGAGGAACTCAAACAGAGCAAAGACCATAAAGGTAGCTATCTTCCTTCTGTTTGAAGTACGGTCTATTTGCCATGCTACCAGCCTCAAACCCACCTACCAACAATATTGTAAAGCCAGCACCTGCTGAGATCATATTATCGCCTTTTCTTTAGGTATCTGAGTGACCAGGCTACCTTTGCTGTCAAAATTTGCCACTGTGCAGTTATTTTATTAGGTCCTAAGAGCTGAGACGTCAGAGAAATTACCAATAAATAAATCAGCAGGCAAGAGGATGACTTTATTGTTAGTTTAGAAGCATTATTGAGTTCGCACTAACAGAGGAATATTTGGTTTATGAATTCAATATAAATGCCATGGAATATATGCAAAGATAGGTGAAAACTAAAGAAAGCATTACCTATCACTTCAACCTCTATAATATTCTGCTGGGTTTCATAGGCAGCCTTTCAACATAGCAGACTTGTTTTCCATCCAATGCTAAAAAAAAAAGAGGCACTGAGACATGCAACAATGAACGTGACACAGGCCTGGCCTCTCCTTTCTCAACCTCCACAGCACAAACTTTCTCATGCTTCAGGAAGTTTATGGGGCCATGGAATTAAAAGACGATGCAATTTTCCCATCAGCTTTTTGAAGTACCCTCATCTATAGTTCTTATTGAGCTTTCTAACGTGGGTTGCAAATGGACATATAACTCTTCAAAAAGAAAAAAATATCATCCTCACTGCCAACAAGTTGATGCTGACTCACAATGACCTTAGAGGACCGAGTGGACCTGCTCTTGTGGGATCCCAAGACTGTAACACCCAACCTTCTACATCTTCTCGGGAAATGAGAGCAGCCAATACATTTCCTCAAACCATTTTTTAAATATGCAAGTTTCATTTTGGTCTCTGGGTCTCACAATGAAAAGATTAACATCACCCAGTTTTATGGAGGAAAAATCTATAACTCAATGGAGGTTCAATAATTTATCCAATGCCACATGTTGAGTTCATGATGGAGCAGGTCTATAATATCACCATATTGCAATGCTGGTGCTTTGAACCACCATGCTATGTCATCAGGCATTTTGATCGACATCTCTTTTAGTATGGAAGACAGAGGGTAAGGTATCAAAAGTGTAATATTGGTATCAAACGTGACAGGGTTGGTGCAGAGTTTGAGGGCCAGTTCCCAGACAGTAGCTGAGATGGTCAGATTAATATTGGTATTCAAACTGACCACAGTGAAGGGAAACCAACTCCTTAAAAAAATCTGTTGCCCAAATGTTCCGATGTGGTCTGCATACAATTGACATATGCATTGATTGTGATAGGAGTTGAAGGAGTCAACGATAAAATGTTTTGTTTTTTTTTTAAAAAGCTTATCTTTAGGGCTCAAGTAAAAATGTTTTGGAAATAATGGCAACATATGTACAAATATACTTGATTCACTTGATGTATGAAATGTTACAAAAGCTGTAAGAGCCTCCAACGAAATGACTTAAAAAAGTCTGTTGCCCTAGAGTAGAATGTCTAAGACTCTGTCGCATGTGTAAGACTACACATCTTTATGAAAGCAGACTGCCACATCTTTCTCCCAGAGCACCAGGTGGCTTCAAAATGCATATCTTTGGATCAGCACCCAAGGGCTTAACCACCACCTCCCTAGACCAAATCCAAGCCCATCGCCACAGAGTCTATTCCAATTTGCAGCTGCACTCTAGGACCCAGCGGAACTGCCCCCATAGGCTTCCAAGACAGTCACACCTCTACAGGGGTAAAGTCTCATCATATGCCCAATGAGCAGCAAGCAGCTTGCACCACTGATCTACTGATCTTGCTGTCAGCTGCGCAGTGTAAAACCCATGGTCTCACCAGACAGCCTTAACTTGTACCCTCCCCTTGTCCCCTGCCAATCACTTTCATCAAGTCGATGCTGACGCACAGTGACCCGGTATAGACTAGGACAGAACCGCTCCCTGTTGAGTTTCCCAAGCTGTAACTGTTGATGAGAAGAGAAAGCCTCATGTTTCTCTCTAGGAGCGCCTGATGGTTTCAAACTGCCACCTTGCAGGTAGCAGCTCAACATATGACCACTGCAACACCAGGGCTCCTCCTCATTCAGACCAGAACTCCTTAAGTGAAGGCCAGGACGCTGATAGACCCAGTGTCGACCACCAAGGGATGCACAAATGGCTTTGTCGTGCTGAAGAAGTGGAAAGTATACAGCATTTTCGTCTCTGACAATTAGTCCTTTCCTGTATAGAAAGATGTTAAGCAGGGAGAGCAGTTCTGAGGGAATGCTTCACAGCTCTGAACTCTGCTGGAGAGACAGACAGTGTGCAAAAAAAAAAAATCATTGCTTCTCTTTTCATTAAAACTCTATGGGGCAGGAGATAGATTGATTTAGATTTTTTCTGATATAAAATAAATATATGCTTATTGAGAAGAATTAGGAAATTTCAGAAAAGGATAGCAAAAAAGAAAGATTGCCCACAGTTATAACAGAGACAGCCCTTGTAAATATGGTTTATCTCCATATAAAGAATATCATTATTATAATAATGAAGTATTTCAAGCATCCAGAAAATACCAAGTATAATATAATAGACTCTCTTGAGTCCTGAAGCCTATTTAACCAGTATTAATATTTTGCTATCTTTGTTTTGCGTCATGCCCTTTTTTTATTATAAAGAAACAAGACATGCAGTGAAAGCTATTTCTCCCATTCTCTCCAAGGATAATGATTTCCAAAAGTTTATTTATGTTATTTCTGTCCTTATTTTAAGGAGCCCTGGTTAACTGAAGGTCTATGATTTCAGACCCAGTGGTTTCAGGGAGTAAAGACCTGGAGACCTATTCCTGGAAAGATTATAGATTTGGGACTTGGCTGTGCAGGATCAGGATGAGTTGGCATCCACCTGATGATAAGAAACAACAAAACAGCTTTGTTTTTATTGGATTCACAGGTGTATGTATTTATAAACCATATATAGGGTCAGGTCTCTTTTGAATTTGCATTAACTGAATAACACTCATTTTAACAACTTGCTCAGTTCATTCAAGAATTCAATGGCATGCTTTAAAAATGCATTCAGGTTTATAGACACAACATGAATTCATTGATCAAACTTCCAGAGAATATCCAATTATTACTATCATTTATTAATATTTCTATTATTGGATTTGTAGACGATTAAGATCGCCTATATAAAGAATGCTGCAATTGTCTGTAACATTGTAGCATGAGGATGTTCTATTCAATGACAATTCTAGTATGTGTCTTCTTGTGCACTGGTGTCAGAGTTTCTGTGGGTTATATTCTAGAAAGAAAATTGCTCTGCTATTGGCTATTATAACTTGCTCTCCAAAGTCAACAGCAGTTCTCAACTTTCCATTTTCTCGTAGTCTAGGCAAACGTCGGCATTTTCAGATTTTTAAATGTCTTTCAATCTGAGGGTATGAGATAGTTTCTTTTTGAAAAATATCTAATTATTAGACAATAATGCTGAAAATGACACATTCAAGAAAAACAGTGTTGAATTCCTCATCCAAAGAACATTTGAAGTTCTATTTTGAAATACTGTAGTGGGGGGTATATATTTGCATAGTCAGCATATTCTATACAGTTTTGTTTCTTGAATTCTATATTGGACATCTTTGCGTATAAATTCTTAGATGATCTTGAATGGCCTTTCAAAGATACATATTCCTCTATGTTGATACTTTCTGTCAAAGGATACAAATAGCCTTGCTAGGTTGCTTTTCAAAAGGTGACATTTATATGTATATATAAGGGAACTCCCAAAACCTCATGCAAAACAAAATTAAAAGATAATGGCATTTTCACAGAAACATTTGCAGCCCCTTTTTAGGTAATTACTTTTACAAAAAATAAATAGGTTGGCTGTAAGAGTCCCCAAATCTCTGCATTCACACAGCACAATTTATTTTTATTTCCTACTTGTAACTTGTTCAAAACTAGTTGGTGAAAGCTTTCCTCTGCTTATCCTTGTCACTCGGGCAACATACGACAGGGCCTCAGGGAAAGGAGACATGGTAAATTAGACTCTGATGTTTCAATCTTTCTCCTGGGACTGATTAATGTCACCTCTAATCTTAGCTCTTTAGCCATACCAAGTCACATAATGTTGCCTAACTTTACATGGGTCAGTGAACTGTGATCCTATCAGGCACTCAGAGAGAAATCAGAATTGGCCATCACAATCCCAACAATTAAAAAAAATATAAAATACATATTCTTAGGTATGGAGGTTCTTTCGATATGTATTATATGTCTGTGTGTATCCATGATGGAAAGATAGACTCAACCCTTCCGGACCCTACTTCTCCGTACATTTAGGGGAACACATTCAGGATAGCATGTTTATAACAAAGTACTTCTGTGACAGACTTCTGGTCTACCTCCACAACTGTTCAAAAGCGAATATGCAGGAGGCATAGTGGATAGATGGAGAGAGAGCAGATTCAAGTCTCAGCAAAAGTGTAAACAAGAATGTTTGGTTTATTGTCACTGTTTTCACAGACAAGACTTATGATCAAGTCGGTGCCAACTCATAATAAAGGGATAGAAGTGGGTCAGACTTCCCCTTTGGGGTTTGGAGACTATAACTCTACCTCTCTTCCTGCTGGAGCAGCTGGTGGTTTAGAACTGCAGACTTTGCGGTTAGCAACCTAACTCCTAATCACTACACCACCGACACGCAGGTCAATGCAAAACCAGAGTTCTTTCCTGTACCATTCACCGAGCTTCCTACAGTGGTAACATAGTATATAACTGTAGTACAAGACCCAGACCAGGACCTTGATATTGGTAGAAAATATCACTCCCCTTCAGAGCTTAATCACTTTTAACCAGTATTGTGGGGATGTGTTTCTATGAAATGTTATCCCATGCAGAAATTCATATAACCACCTTAAGGATTAAGAATTGACTGATACACCATGGTATGGAATCAATCCATGGATGAGTCCACGGTTTGTTTAACCATGTACTTGCTAAAGGACATTTGAATTGCTTTCAATTTGGAGGCATTACACATGCAATATGTAGGCATTTCCATCCACATACAAGATTTTGCATCAACACTAGTTTTTAATTTTCTGGAGAAAAGCATAACATTTCTGCATTTTCTGCTAAATGTGGATTTACTTTGATAAGAATGTGCTAAATAATTTTCCAGAGTGACTGTATTATTTTACATTGCTGCCAGCAATGTAGAATGATCTGGTCTGTCCATATCCTCTCCACACCATGTCCAGTATTTGGTGTGACCACCGTTTTTGATTTTAGGTGTTCTAATAGGGATAGAGTGGTAACTCTTTGTGTCTTGGCTTTACATTTTCCTTGACTTTACATTGAGCAGTTTTGCATGTGCCTCTTTGCTGTCTTTATCTCCTATTTGATGAAATATCTTTTCACATCTTTTTCAGCTCAATGTTATTAGGAAAATGTAAAGTCAAGACACCCAGAGAGGCCTTGAAAGAAAGGCTTGTGTGTTAGTCTGGGTAGCCTAGAGAAACAAATCCAGGGAGACTCATATGTGTGTAAAAAAGAACTTTACATACAAGAGCAATTGAATAATGAGAAAACATCCAAACCCAGTTCAGATCAAGTCTCTAAGTCCAATATTAGCTCATATGTCCAATACCAATCTAAAAGTTCCTCTTCAGTCTCATGAAACACATGCAATGATGCTGAATGCAGGAAGATCACAGGCCAGTGAGTGAAAAGTCTTATGGATCCAGTGGTAGTCTTGTGAGAAGGTCTTGTGGAAGCATCTCAGTGCTGGCAGGAGTCTCCACATGGCAGTTCCAGCTCTGGGAAGTGTGTCTTGTCAGCTGCAATGTCTCCCAAGGAGAGAGCATGTGTCCTGCCTCCAGTGAGCTATTTATCTCCTTAGTGCCTCCAAATGAGGTCATCAAACTGCGACCTGATTGAAAGGTTAACCTCCACCCCTTTGCTCTTAAGATTCTCCAATTGACAACAGATTGTGCAACTACCACAGTCTGACAATCTATTTCCTAAATCGCCATTGAAAACCTCTAGTAGTACTGTTCTACTCTGATGTACATAGATTTTCCCCAACTCACTATCAGCATTAGGGTCACTTGTTCCACCATTTGTCTAGGTATCTGTCTCAAGTTAAACATCAAATGACAAATTGTTAAGATTTTAACTCTCTTCTTCAGACTCAACCCCAACAGCACCCTCTTCAGAATAAATGTAGCAAGCACTAGAGGGAAGATTGTGGGTTGAAGAGGGGACTAGTCTTCTCTGAGCAGCTCTTATCACATTTCTCAAATGGGACAAATCAGAAATAAAACTTGAGGTGGTGTGTAATGAGCTTAGCTTTCAGACCAGACTTAGATGAAGCACTCAGGTGTAGACTGCTATGCAATTTAGAGAAACCAGGGCCAGGAGCTGTAATCCCTACTGAAGGTTGTCATCCTTGATCTTCATGAGAAAGTCTTTCAATTGCTTATTTTCAGCAAGCAAGAAAGTGGAGAAGAATAGACGCACTTCAATGATAGTGCTGGTGAAGAATATTGAAAGTACCGCGAACTGTCAGAAGAGCAAACAAACTTGTCTTGGAAGAAGTTCAGCCAGTGCACTCCTTACAGTCATGGATGGTGAGACTCGTCTTACATGCTTTGGACCTGTTGCTAACAGAGCCCAGTCTCTGGAGAAGCGCATCATGCTTGGTAAGGTAGAGGGGCAGGGCAGAAGAGGAGGCCCTCAATGAAGCGATTTGACACAGTGGCTGCAACAATGGGTCAAAAGATAAGAATTGTTGTGGGGATGGTGCAGGACTAGGTAGATACTATTTCTTGTTGTTGTCCATAGAGTCAGTAGTTAACTACAAGAGTTAGAGTCAGCTAACTGGCACCTACCAGCAAAAGGGCCAGAAGAAATCCTCTTCTTCCTACTGGGTGAAACAGAGAAGGGAGACAAAGTCCCTTTCTCTACATGCTTTTGCTGTTTCGTTAGATGCAGTGGAGTCCGTTTGAACTTGCAGTAAAACTGTGTACAATATCAGAGAACATCTCCCAGTCCTTTGTCACTCTCATAATAGTTGTTATGTCTGAACCCCATGTTGTCGTCGCTGAATCAGTTCATCTTCCTGAGGACTTGTGGTGAAGGGAAATTTCTCAATATGGCTCTTCTATTCACATCTGTGTAATTCCTACCAATTAACTGGTTGGGACTGTGAAAATAGGGCATGTGTAACACGAATAGAAGGGACTGGTCAGTTTTTTCTACTATCCCTTTGGCTATAAGGATGAGCCATCTCTGAAGCAAGAGCAATCAGAGACAGCCCAGAAGCCTCAGAAGAGCCTGTTCCAGAGGTCGGTCTGAAGTGAGGCAGAGACCAGGATCATCAGAGGCTGCCATGGAGACTCTGGGGTGGAGAAGAGGCGAGGTGCCAAGACTGTAGGATAGTTAGATGGAGCGGCTGGGTGACTCCCTTGTCCAGAAAGGCAGAGGCCAAGAGAAAACATGGCTGAGAGAGAGAGTTTCAGGGTGAGAAGAGGGGCTGCTGGGGACCAGTGACGATCCTTACTGTTCACTGGTCCTGATTTATGGTAACCTGTGAACTTCCCTAGTAAGCTCCATAAAAATGAGTATTATCTGTGAGTTCTGGGTGGCCATTAAATTAATTATCGAACCCAGTGGAGACTTAGAATGGCGAGGGAGGAAGAAATTGTTTGGTGCCAGAGTAAAGCAGGTTGAAGCATGGAGGCATGTCTGATTGTTGTCTTGTGGCAACAGGGAAACCAGAGGATGTTAGATATGGCCTCCATGCAGAACTTCCTCTCTTTTGATGACCCTCAGCTAAGTAGAGCTTACTTATCAACTATGCTATCTAAAGTAAGGGAGATGAAGTCCTGCTGTCCTTGCTTCTAAGGAGCATTCTGGCTATATTTCTTCCAGTCTGATTTGTTTGCTCTTCTGGCAGTCCATGATTCTTTCAATATTCTTCACCAATACCATGTACTCTTTGATATAGACAATAATCTTTTTCCTTGAGAGTCTAAAAGCTTAAGCTGTAATTCCAAAGCCAAGACAAACAAATTAATGAGCAAAATACTTTTGCTTCCTATAACCAGAACTTATTAAAAGATTATTTTATTATTTGGGTGATCCTTAAGATAATTCAGACACCACCCTTTTACATCCTCCTATAGGGCCCACATGAATGAATATCATTTCGTGTGTTGTTATCATTTGACTTTATCTCACATCATTTAGTCCTAAAGATACCATAATATGCAATTCTATAATACCTGAGATAAGCATTAACTGGTGTATGCAGTCTACTTGGCTTTCTGGAGTCAAAAACATATCATGAAGACATATAATTCATAAGTGGAACTATGTCAAAAATATGCTCATTTGAATATCTTTGTTATTAAAATCAAACTCACTATTCCACCCACCAAAGAACAAATCCTATTCAACATACTCAGACTTGGTAGGTCTGTATTTATTTGGTAAATTTAAACTTTCTGCTTCATTATTTAGAGTGGATAGGGGCTCTTTATTTATTTAAATTTTCTTTGAAATTTTACAGTATTTAAATCCTTCTAAATGTTTTTCTGTAACTTTAATTTAGTGACTTTCCCCCCAAAACTAGAATGAAAAATATAGAGAGTGAAAAGAAGTAGCCTAATACAGAATGTAGTTCCTGCTATTTCTTTAGTGAATTGATGGGAAGATAGAGCATGCCTAGAGGCAGAAGGATACATGCCATGACTTTTTAACATCTTTGGCATCTGAATATGTCTAGGATTATGATTATGTTTATTTATTAGCATTTATAATGGGACATTTTAGTTGATTAGCACAATGCAATTACTAAAAATCTGCAGCTAAAAGTTCTGGGAAATACTACATTGCAAGGAAAGGCTAGATATGATATCATTGCTGATTTTCAATAATCTCATTAAAATAAGCGGGCATTATTACCTCCAAGTTCTCCAACAGTCTCTCAGCAGAGGTTCTAAGAGGAAGAACCAAGTTTAATTGCTTAAAGTGGGTCAATGAGAGTTGGTAATCTCAAGTTCTCTGCTAATTGCTCATTGGACCCTTCTGTGTCCTTAAAAGAAGAAAGAATATTTCTCCCCAAAGAAGAAATCCCTGAAAAATCTGAGCCCGATTACTTCTCCACTCTTCTTTTCCTAATAGAAGTCTGAACTTCCCTCTTGCCAGGTTTCAGTGGTGGTTGAGAAGGCAAATGTCTACACATGTTGGTGAAAGAGAGTGGAATAGGGAACATGCATCCACATACAGAATCATTTGCACATTCAAAATGATGTGATTGGAGTTTCCTCCTTCTAGGGAAGATTTTACTCCCTGTTACAATATAAATTACTCCTGTAAACTCGGAACTTGTTAAGTGTCATCAACTTAAAGAATTGATACAGATTAATTTTTCTTTTTTTTTTTTTGGGGGGTTTTTTTTGGGGGCATCATTGCCCTCTGGTGGTGGGTGTAGGACACCCAGCCTTCCTGCTGGATTTGAACTTCCAACCCAGTGGGCCACAGTCCCGCGCACAACCATTACACCACCCGGGCTCAGCCCCAGATTAATTTTTCAAATCATTTCTGTGTGCAGTAGGTCTCAAAGAAATAGCTAGGGTTTCCCGGGAGTTCCCAACATTCACTCAGGGGCAGATATGCAAACTGAACAGGTATGCAAAGGTATATGAGAGCATACCCAAGAGTAGATAAGGGTTTCACAGCGGGCATTTCCATTACTATTTGTATGTGCCACAACTATATCCATATATGGAACTACATATATGATAAGGGTCTAATTAGTAGACCCTAATAACAACCAAAAAAGATAATCAAAAGGAGCAGAGAATTTAAACAGACATTTCATTAAAGAGGATATTAAAATGATCAACAAGTACATGAAAAGATGTTCAATGTCACTAGATATTGGAGCGATTCTAATCAAGACTACAATGAAATGCCACTCCATCCCCTTTAGAATGGCAATGATGAAAAAATGGAAACTAGATGGTGAGGTTGTGGAGAAACTAGAATCTTCACCCAACACTGGTGGGGGTGAAAAAGAATACAACCGCTTTGGAAAACAGCTTGGTGGTTCCTCAAAAAGTCAAACGTCAAAATGCCATATGGCCCAGCCATCCCAATATCAAAGAAATACCAGCAGACCGAAGCACAAACAGAAACCTATTCACCAACTTCCATTGCTGCTCTTTACACAATAGCCAAAATGTGAAACAAATTGAAATATTTGTGTAGCATATACACACAATGGGGTGATAAGTCAAAGAGAAATGGAAGTCTGAATGCATGCTGCAACATAGGTGAACCTTGAAAACATCATGTTGAGAAAATCTGTTGCAAAAGGACAAGCACTATGTGATCTCAGTTATAAGAAATAAACAAGTACAGAAACCAAAGACAGTTATTAGGAGTGGGATAGAGGGGGCAAGAGGAAGTGTTTTGTGTATAGGACATTGAGTTTATGTTAACAGTGGTGGAATGATTTGGAAAAGTGTAGCATAGTGGGTGTACATATAGAAGTTGTTGAATTGGCATATGTTTTATTATATATATTTTACAACGATAAAATTAAAAATTATTCTCATAATAAACTACCATATATACTCGAGTATAAGTCACATTTTTTCAGCACATTTTTAATGCAGTTTTTGTGGCAAAATAGGTGCCTTGGTGGATATTCAGACCAGCTTATACTGAAGTATATACGGTATTTGCCTTTTCACTTTCATGTTCCCTTGAGTGAAGTTTTCCAAAGATTATACAACATGTAATATTTCAGCAAGTTGAATGTGAAAGCAAATATGAAAATCTGCTTCTACCAAGCAAAATATTAAAGAAATTTACAAATGTGTAAACGATACCATCCTTTTAATAAGTTTTGAAAATATATATTATTTTCATTTAAAATACTTATTTCACTTATGTTACTTATTTAACATGTCACAAATTTCATTTTAATTTTAATTTTATTTATTTTTTTTGGGGGGGGCATTACTGCTCTCCGGTGGTGGGAGTAGGAGGCCCAGCCCCACTGCTGGAATTGAACCTCCGTCCCAGTGGGCCACGGTCCCGTGCACAACCACTACACCACCGGGACTCAGCCCCACAAATTTAATTTTAAAAAAATAAATTTATAAGTAAAATTTCTTCCTCACTTTTACATTCTAATACAATTACGAAGACTTCAAAAACGGCATAGGGAAAATATATTGTTTTTTATTTCCTTTTTTCTTGAATTTCTTTAATTCCCCCAAGTGTTTTGATAAGTGTAACTGGCAATTTTTAGGGGCCTCAATAATTTTGAAGAGCATGTAGAAATACTGAGAGGGAAAAATGTTTGCTATAGTGATTGTCACAGCAGGAGAGGACTTTAGAAAGTATTGGGTCCCACACCCCACACTGGGGCAAAAGATGAAGGAATCACAACAGAGCAGCAAGGGGAGCAAAACAACAAAGTCCCTGAGGAATCCCAAAAATAGACTTCAGGGGCGAGGCTTGGCACCTCATCAGACTTAATTGGAAAACATTCATAAGGGTCAACAGACAGACTTGAAACTATTTATAGGCCTTTTTTCCTTTTCTTTTTCATGGGTATCTATCTAGGGTAGGCAGGATAAACAACCCAGAGGAGAAAAGAATGGGAACAATAGTTCTATGAGAAAAAGGGAGAGGGGACATGAGAGAAAGGAAGCGAGAGCCAACAAACCCAGGGTTAAGGGAATAAAAGGTGATCTAAAATTGATGAGGAGGAGGGTGTAGGATGCCTGGTAGAGTTTGATCAAGTGCAATATAGATGAGAGGAATTACTGCGAGTCAAATTAAGATAGAAAATGACATGGGACAAGAAGATAGTACAGGGAAACAGAGGAAAGAACTAGGCAGCAAAAAGACATTTATAGAGGTATAAATATAGGCACATACATATGTAAATATATTTAAAGATAATCAGGAATCTATGTACATATATTTATATGTTAAGTATTAAACTAGCAGACAGACATTAGGCCTGTACTCAAGAATTCCACCAAGGCAAAGCCACTTTTTTTCTAATAACCTGGCATTCTGTGATGCTTACCTTCCCAACATGATTACAGAAGACAAAATGAATGCATCAGCAAATGAGGTAAAGGAAGCTGATAGTGCCTACCTATCAAAAGATATAGTGTCTGGGGTCTTAAAGGCTTGAAGGTTAGCAAGCAACCATCTAGCTGGGATGCAACAAGACTCACATGGTAGAAGCACACCAGCCTGTGTGATCACTAGGTGTCACCAGGATCAGGTTTCAGGAATCAGAAGACCCCAAACAAACAATCATATAAATGTGAATTTGTGGGTGGTGGAGCAGAATGGAGACCCAAAGTCCATCTGTAGACTACTGGACATCCTCTCACAGAAGGGGCAGAAGGAAGGGATGAACCAGCCAGGGTGCACTATAGCACCAACAAAGCACCAAACTTTTCTCTAGTTCTTTAATGTTTCCTCACCCCCACCCCCACCAGTTCTACCTTAGAAATCTGCCTAAACCAGAGCATCTACACTGGTACAGATAAGAACTCTAAACACACAGAATCCAGGGCAGAAAATAATAATAATTTATCAAGGGGTCATGAGAGTAGGAGTGGGTGTGGGAGCAGGAGGGAAAAAAGAGGAGCTGATACCAAGAGATCAAATAGAAAAGAAATATTTGGAAAATGATGATGGCAACATATATACAAATGTGCTTGATGTAATTGTGTATGTATTTCTGTGAGTGCTGCCAATAAGAATAAGCTTTAAAAAAATGAAATGAAATAGTGCACTTCAGTTCTTATCACAGTGATGAGCACAAAACAAAGTCTTGATAGAAAAAGAAAGAAAAAGTATTGGGCCCCTATCATGATTGAATGTCGAATTCTTTCTCCCAGAAATATATCAGCTTGACTGGGCCATGATTCTCAATAGTTTAGAAGTTGTGTAATGACGTCATCATTTCCGATGGTGTGATTAGCCAATCACTTATCAGGGATTTGGGGTGGGATGCAACATAAGTACTCAAATCACGGCCAGATCAAAGGGAAGTTTCCATGTGATGTGGCCTGCATCACCTTACATAGTACAAGAGATAAAAGGAAAAATAATTGAGCAGAGGAGGGATCTCAGTACCATCAAGAAAGCAGAACTAAGATTGGAACCACCTAGACCCAGGCACCAAGAATACCACAGTCACAGTTGTCAAAAGGAGAAAAGGACCGTCCCCAAAGTCGAAAATCAGAGAAAACCTTTCCTTAAGGCTAATACCTTGGATTTGAACTTCTCACCTCTGAAACTCTCCAAGAATAAATCTGTTTATTAAAGTCATCCAATTTCCATTATAGATAACAGATAACTAAAGAACAGATTATATTAGTTAACTAACGCAATTCTTTTTTTTTTTTCAATCATTTTATTGGGGGCTCATACATCGTTTTTCACAATTTATAAATAAGCATACTCATCAAGCACCCTCACATGTCCACTTCTATTATTGTTCTCCAATCGTCCACCTTTTCCCTTAAGCCCTTAGTATCGGCTTTTCCATCCCTTCCTTTCTTCCCCTGGTCTCTCCTCCCCTCCAACCCTCAATACTTTATACATTGTTATTGTTCTGTCATATCGTACACTGCCCGACCTCTCCCCCAACCCACTCCTTTGATGCCCATCCTTCAAACAGGAACTTGTGTATATATCCTTGCTGTTGGTTCCATCTCTGTACCCCCCCCTTCTCTCCACCCTTCCAGTATCTCCAATCTAACCATTGGCCCGAAGGGGCCCATCCATCCTGGTTTCCCCATATCTCCAGCTCCCCTCTATGCCAGTGTGACTTCTCAATTCTTTATCTCCTCTACAAGTTGAAAAGTGATTCCCAAAGACGTAAGGTGACTCAGTCAATGTTCTGGCTATCTACTACTCTGCTATATAAACTATTTCAAAATTTATTGGCTGCAGACACCTTTCTGTCTTGAATCAGGAAATTGTGCTATCCTCAGAAGGAAGGACATTTCTGCTCCATAAAGTCAGTCATCGGTGCTCCAGCTGGAATAATTCAAATATTTGGGGGCTGGAACAGTTGACACTTTCCAGGAATATCTTTCTTCATATGGTCTCTCTTCATGGTATTGCGGTTCAAAGAGTGAGTCTTCCAAGTAGCGACTGTTTTTGTTTTTGAATGCTTGCAGTGCAAATTAGTTTCTCATTTGATAGTTACTGCTTACGTGTTCCATGACATTGACTGCAATTTCTTCAATGTAATGGTACTCTTATTACTTCCTACTTGGTTTCCCTTGTCATTCATCCTTTCCTGGCTCTACTTGCACTCTGAGCCTGATTTGGGGGGGCAAATACTACCCTTTAGGTCTCATACAAATCATTATTCTGGACAGTGCATTCCTCATGAATGTTACTGTATATTTGATAGGCCTGTTTGTTGTTTGGCTCAAAGGTGACTTTTTGACTCAGTTCCGAGATTGAAGGATGTTTAAGGGTCACAGGCCCAGTGGTTCCACCATTTTTTATCAGACCACTAAGACTAATATTTTCTCTGGTTTGGGATTTTCGTCTACATTTTTCTCCTACTCTTATCCAGAACCTTCTAATGTGATCTCCGTAAGTGTGGTCAGTCGTGGTTGAGTACCAATGGCTGAGTACCATTTAGTTCTTGTCTCAGTCTAGTAGAGGGTGTGGTTCTTTAGAATAATTGCTTCTTTGAGTCCTTAGTATTTGTTTCACTCTCTTTTGCTCTGGATTGGAAGATATCATTCAATAGGTACATCTTCCATGGCTGCTCACTAACTTTTAAGACCTCACTTACTATTACATGTAGATGGAGTCTTAACCCCCCATCTGCAGAGTGTAATCCCTCATATTTCTCCGCACTTCTTTAGCATACTTATCGACATATGTACGCATTCATAAATTATTGCTTGCTAATACTATTGTTATGAGAGTATCTCTCTTATCTATTCTTGCATTCTTCCCAGGGTTTTCTTCCATGGAAATTAATATCCGTTGTTGGTTTTGTATAAATACCCCTTATTGTGTTGAAGAGTTTAACTTCTGTTCCTATTTTGCTGAGAATATGAGGGACTTCAAAAAAGTTTGTGGAAAAATTCTTGTCTTTTCATTCCATTTTTTCGTAAACTTTTTGAAACTACTTGCTTTCCACAGGAATGGGTGCTGTCACAGGTCTTTTAGAAATTGATTGAGATGATTCTTTTGTTTTATTTATGTGGTGATAAGGTAAAAATTCATAGCCTCAAACCAAACTCATTGACATCAAACTCATAAATTAATTTTCTAGTATTGCATATCTGATATGCATCTCACTTGGTTATGATGTACTATTTTAAATATGACATTAAGCAACTGGCTGGAATTTTATTGAGACTCATGATGATATTCATGAAGGACATTGATCTGTAATTTTCTTCTTTAGTGGTATCTTTGCCTGGTTTTTGCAGTAGGGTTATGTTGACTTCATAGCATGAATTCAGAAGTATTCCTACTTTTTCTGTGCTCTGAAATATTTTTAGTAGTATGAATATGACTTCATCTCTGAAGGTTTGGAAGAATCTCCAGTGTCATGGCTTGATTGGGGCTTTTATTACATCTTCAATCTCTTCTATTGTTATATGTTTCTTCAGTCTTTCTACCTCAGTTGGTGTTATTTTAGGTTAGTAATGTGTTTCTAAAAATTTGCCCATTTCCTATGTTTTCAAATTTGTTAGGGCTATAAATTTTCATAGTATTTGGCAATAATCTGTGTTAGGTTGGGTTTGCTGGAGAATCTAAACCAGTATTATTTGTAGATAAAGAAGTGGCTGACACAGTTTTACAAGGAGGTAATTAACAATTCATTTCAAGTCCATAGGTCAGATGTAAGCCGAAGGCTTCTCTGACTGCTATAGTTTTGGAAGCTGACAAACAGAAAGCAGGGTGAAGAAGCAGGAGGGTCACAGGCTGGTGCATGCAGAGGTAAATGAATCCAAGTGAATAAATCCAAGCTCAGTAGTTCACTGAAGGGTCCTGTGATTGCCAAGAGACACAACAGATTGATGAACTAGATTCAGGATGAGATCTAGCATGAAAAAAACAGCAAAGAGATTTAGCACTGCTCAGAGTTTCTTCCTTAGACCAAAGGCCCAATCCCAAAGAGGTGTCACTAGGTTGATAAACTGGACTTCACACCTACATTCACCTAAGTTTGTCTAGTTGGTATAAATTCTAAAAATCAGATGTTCTTTTTTTAAAGTTCTGTTGAACTGTTGCCCATCTCACTTCTTGTTATTTAAGTTATTTCTTTGCCTGCTTTTCTTTTGTCAATTTGGCCAGTGGTATGTCCTGGGGGCATTGTGGTTATTCACAAAGTACAAGTTTGAATCCATGGGGATTTCTACTCTCTTAACATTTATGGTCTCAGAGACTCACAAGAGCAGTTCTACCTTGTCCTATAGAATTGTATGAGTCAGCATCAACTCACTGCCAAAGAGTTTGGTTTAGAGATGTCAATTTTATGGGCCTTTTCAAATTATTAACTTCTGGTTATTTTTTTAAATGTTCTTCATCATTTTGTGTTTGTTCTCTGTTTCATTTATTTCTGCTCTAATTTTTGCTTCCTTTATTCTGGCAACTATGGGCTACTTTTACTGCTCTTTTGAATTCTTCAAACTGTGGGACTAATGTTTTCATTTTGTCTCTTCCCCCCCATTGATTTAATTCTGCACCTGTATCATCCTGTTGCATAGTATATCTGAAATTTTGTTAGTCTTCTGGATTTATAGTTGCCATTTTCATGTGGTTTCAAAACGTGTACTAATTTTGTAATTTTGTTCTTGTATTGTTTTTCTGAACTGTTCTATAACTTCATTCGTGTTGTCATTGGTTTTGTCAGTATTTTCCCTGATCTCATTCTTGAACCCTTAGAGAAATGTATATTAGTGTTTGAATACCTTATCAGCTAATCATGCACAAGTTGTCAATGCATCTTTTTTTTTTTTTTTGGCATCACTGACCTCTGGTGGGAGTGGGAGGCCCAGCCTTGCTGCTGCTGGATTTGAACCGCCAAGCCAGCGGGCCGCAGTCCCATACTCAACCACTACACCACTGGGGCTCATCCAGTTGTCAATGCATCTTAACTATATGCTTGATCAATTTCCAACTGAAATCATTGGTAGAATTCTTCAACTTCTTCATCACCAACTTTTGTAGTTGGTGCACAAATTTGAATAATAGTTGTATGGATTAGATTTTTTTTGAAGATAGAAAGATATAATCCTAACACAGACAGCATTTTACCTCATGATGGATTTAGCAAGATTATTTTTGACAATGAGTGCCACACTATTCCTTTTGATTTTGCTGTTCTCAGCATTGTGACTCGCATGATTTTCTGATGCAAAATAGTCAATATCAGTGATTTCAGCTCTTCATTGCTTAGGATATCAATCTTCATTTGTTTCCTTTCATTTTGATCACTTCCAAAATTTATACTTGGCATATCCTCAGTTCCAAGCATGATAAGATTTCCCTCCAGTTGTATTGGCACATAATCCACATCATATAATTTAATCATTCAATTGTGTCAAGAAAGAATTATACAGAGACTTCTGGGAAGATGGCGACTGAGTAACACATACAGAGGGACAACACAGAAATCAGCACAGAAGAGTTGCTAAGAGGGGAATCCCACATTGCTGGGTCACAGATCCACTAGGTTTTGAGGAGTTGGGTTTTTTTTTCTTTGGCTTACCACAGTGAAGGCCAGCTAGGGTTTGACCTCAGCCCTGCTACTATCTCCGCCAGAGTCAGGATCATTTGGAGCTGGTCCAAGGACTTTATCTCAACACATAAGAACTTGCTACCCTTTCATCAGGGTTTAAACCCCGCCAGCCCCACAGTCAGAGATTGGAGCTCAGCTATATTATTACTCCCTCTACCTCCTTCTCTTTACTCTGTCCCCCTGAAGTCTGAGCTGACTTAGTTGTTTTCTTTTTCTCTTCCCTTTTCTCTCACACGTCACTGCCAACCTCCAGCTAACTCCCCTTAGCCTAGGGCATTTATGCTTGCCCTCCACCCAGCGGGGAGAGCTTCATCCTCTACAGCATAACCCAAGGCTGGGGAAAGTCCACTTATTCTCCACCAGGGGATACCTCACCCAACTTCTTCTGGGGAAAATCTTGCCTACTTTCCTCCCAGGGAAATTCCACGTGCCTACTCTTGGCAGTGCTTAACACGCGATGGGGGAAATGCTGCCCACCTTCTTGGGGGAAATCCTGCCTGCATGACTGGGATAGCACCTACCTGTCCTCTGTGTACCAAGTGACTAAGGGAACTTCCTCCTGCCTGCTGTAGTGCCTCACACAGCCTAAGGCATCTTAGCCAACCCTTGTCAGTGTTTCACACTACTGCAGGAACCTTTGCCAATCCACAGCTATCTACCTGACCAGTGCAATTCTGACCATTATTCGCAGTGCTCTACACCAAAGAAGGTAACCCACCAGACTTCTGTGACACTCCCATTGCAGCAGGCACCCCTTCATGCCCTCTGCAGTGCCCCAAGCTGCCATGGGCCACAACATCATGGATCCTTGTGATATCACGCAGTGCACCATTCTCATGGGTCCACAACCACCCAACCAGTGTCTCCTGCAAGGACCATATAACTTATACGCCAAAAAAAAAAGCATGCTGATTGACTTGGGAAAGAGTAAAGCCACAGGATAATAAAGTGGTAGACCAATTACATAGTGAAATTAGCTTTAGACAGTTTGGAGAAATATTCCTGTAAGTGTTACAGAGAGAGTCAGTGCTCTTTGACTCCCTGGAAAATGGCACCTGGTTTCTTTAAAACAACACAACACAACAGCAATCAGTCCCAACGACCTCAATGAAAAAAAGGGGAGAAACAAAGAAAATGGCAGAAAATGTCATAAACCTGATGACATGCAGACATTGATCTGCCACAGAAATTTTCAGAATTTCAGAATGCTGCTTAAAGTCATGCAGGATATGAGGGAAACAATACAGGAAAAGAATGAAATTATAAATGAGATAAAAACCAAACACTTAGGGAAATGCAAGAGCTTAGGGACGAGATAACAAAAACCAATAGCAGGCTCACGGACTTTGCCAATCGACTGGAGGAGACAGAAAGTTGCACCAGTAACCTAAAGGACAGTCAAGCAGACTTAAAAAATGCAATCAAAATTCTCATGAGATCATCAGAGAAGCTGAAGAAAAGTTAAGAGCTATGTCTGGTGCTATGAAGAGGAACAACATCAGAATAATTGGATTACTGGAGGAAGACACAACAAAGAGGTCATCTGCAACAATAGTGAGAGCATTCTTAGGGGGAAAACTTCCCCAGTTTAATGAATGAAAACCAGGCAACCATTCAGGAGGCTGAAAGAGCACCAGCTAGGCTGAATTGCAAGAAGAAGTTACCAAAGCACATAGTAGTTAAACTATCCAACTTTGAGGAAAAAGAGAAAATCATGAGAGCAGCTAGGGAAAAACAAGCAGTCACATATAAAGGTTCCCAAATAAGAATGCTCAGACCTATCAGTAGACACTATGAAGAGGAGGCAGTAGTGTAAGATTTTCCAAAAATTGAAGGAAAATAACATGAACCCAAGAATACTATACCCAGTCAAATTGATCTTGATCTCCTATCAAGATAGATGGAGAAGTAAGAGTCTTCCCAGACAAGGAGTGACTCAAAGACTACATTAGAAGAAACCAAGCCCTACAAAAGATCCTTACCGACCCAGTATGGGCAGAAGAAGAGCATAAGCACAAACAAGAGACCATCACATAGAACAACCTCACCTAGAGGGCAACAAGGAGAAAACAGCCCCCAAGATAGCATTGGCTTAAGAGTGGCAAGTAGTCAAGAATGAAACACACACACACACAGCACTGATAAGAAAGAGAGGTAACACAAAAGGTACAAGATGACATCACACAGTCCACAGATGGAAAAAATAACCCTGAATATCAGTGGACTAAACTCAGGCATTAAAAGACTGAGGCTAGAAGACTGGCTGAGAAAACACAACCCATCAATCTGCTGCCAACAGGAGATGTATCTCAAGACTGCAGACAAAAAAAAAAAGGCTGAGCATCAAAGACTGGAGGAAAGCATACCAAGCAAACAGCAATTCAAAGAGAGAGAGAGAGAGAGAGAGAGAGAGAGGATTGCAATTCCAATCCTGGATAAAATTGACCTCAAAGTGCAAACAATAAAAAGAGATGAGGGTCACTATATAATGTTCAAGGGAATGGTAGACAAAGAAACACGAGCATTTTAAATATATATTCCGTGAATGAGAGACCTGCTGAATACGTCAGCCAAATGCTCCAAAATGTGAAAAAAGAAATCACAGCCTCAACAATTATAGTAGGTGAGTTCGATGTACCACTCTCTGAGAAAGACAGATCACAGGGAAAGAAACTCAACAAGGAGGCTAGAGATAAAAACACTACAATCAGCCTAAGTGGAGGGTGGATGCTTTGAGAGTGATGATGGCAACAAGTGTGCAAATGTGACCTGCATACAATTGATGTATGTATGGATCATGAGGGGAGTTGTATGAGCCCCCAATAAAATGATTCAAAAAAAAAGGGAGGGGGAAAGAGGAGCTTATACCAAGGACTCAAGTAGAAAATACTTGGAAATGAATATGGCAACATGTGTACAAATATGCTAAATACAAATGATGTATTGAAAGTTATAAGAGCTGTAATAGCCCCCAATAAAATCATTGGGGGAAGAAATACTCCAATTAGACAATTTGACCTGATAGATATTTACAGAGCTTTTCATTTACATACCAAAAAATATACATTCTTTTCAAGCCCACATGGCACCTATTCAAAGATAAACCACATGCTGGGTCATAAGGCAAATATGCATAAATTTAAGCACATTGATATCATATGGCTCTCTCTCTCTCTGGCCACCATGTCATAAAACTAGAAACCAGCCAAAGGAAAATAAATAAAACAAGAGAAAACAATTGGAGGATGAATAACTCTCTATTGTAAAAGGAGTATGTGCTGGCTCAGATCAGAGATAAAATTTTTAGAATTTCTAGAAACCAATAAGAATGAGAGCATGAAGTACCAAAATTTATGGAATACAGCAAAGGCAGTTAGTTATCAAAGGAAATTTCATAGTAATACATGCACATAAAGCAACATCCCCTTACAGAATGGTCACAGGGGAGGGGACTAGCCAGTCAGGGTACAGTGTAGCAACAATAAAATATGCAACTTTCCTCTAGTTCTTAAATGCTTCCTCCCCCTCACTATCAGGATTCCAATTCTACCTCACAAATGCAACTAGACCAGAAGTGAAACTATCATTATTTGGAGGTGATATGATTTTATATGTGGAAAATCCCAAAAACTCCACGAGGGGAGTATTGAAAGCAATACACGAGTATGGCAGAGTGGCAGGATACAAGGTCAACAAACAAAAGTCTATTGGACTGCTATACACAGATATGTCAGATAAAACTACAGAAGAGGAGATAAAAGAAGCCAAGCAATAGCCAAGCACAAATTGAAATATCTAGGGATATACCTGACTAAATGAATAAAATGTCTAGAAAAGGAAAACTACAGAACACTATTATAAGAAACAAAGACTGACTTCAACAAATGGAAGAATGTCCATGCTCATGGATTGGAAGACTCAATATAGTAAAGAGGTCAGCTCTGCCTAAGGCACTATATAAGTTTAATGCAATTCCAATACAATTGCCCTCATTTTTCTTCAAAGAAATGGAAAAAACTATTACCAACTTCACATAGAGAGGGGAAAAAAACAATTAGCAGAGAGCTCCTCAAGAAGAAGGACATTGTGGGAGAGCTTGCTTTTACGTGACTTTAGCACCTATCAATACAGTCAGAGTGGAAAAAAATGCATGGTACTGGTCTAATGACAAATACTCAGACCAGTGCAAAAAGAGCTGAAAAGCCAGAAATAAAATCATTAGCATACAGACAACTGATCTTTGATAAGGGCCCCAAAATACAAATGGGAAGTAGATGTCCCCTTCAACAAGTGATGCTGGGAAAAATGGATAGCTACCTGTAGACAAATAATGCAAGATGCTTATTTCCCTCCATGCACAAGAATAAACTCAAGGTGTATCACAGACCTCATGGTAAAACCCCCAAATATTAGGGACATCAATGAGAAATTGGAACCAACCTGAGAACACAGGGAATACATAGGCTATCAGAATAGGGAAGGACACAAACACAGAGGAGGCACAAATCGACAAGTGGGATATACTGAAGATAAAACACCTGTGTACAGCCAAAGAATTCACTGAGAGTAATAAGAGGGCCCACAGACTGAGAAAATATCTTTAATAATGCCATATCAGACAAAGGTCTTATTACTTAAATCTACAATAGTCTCCTAGTTTCCAAAAAGAAAAAAATTAACTGCCCAATGAGGTGGTGGGCAAAGGACCTGAACAGATGTTTCACAAGGACAGAAATCCAAATGGCCAATAAGCATATGAGAAAATGTTCCCAATCATTAGCCATAAGAGAAATGCAAATCAAAACAACAATGAACTACCACCTAATACTCTGAAAGATTGCTCGATTCAAAAATCAGAAAGCACCAAGTGTTGGAGGGGTTGTGGTGAGATGGGAATTCTCATCCACTGCTGCTGGACCTGTAGAAATGTACAGCCACTATGGAATAGATTTGGTGATCATTGATGATTTATAAAATTTTTTTTTCACATTTTACACTGTCCGACATGTCCCTTCACCCACTTTTCTGTTGTCCATTCTCAAGGTTCAGTGAGGGAGGGGGACAAGGAGGGAGGGGGAAATGAGAAGTCGATACCAAAGGCTGAAATAGAAAGCAAATGTTTTGAAAACGATGATGGCAACAAATGTGCTTGACACAATGGAAGTATGTATGGATTGTGATAAGAGCTGTATGAGCTCCCAATAAAATGATTTCTTAAAAAGAATTATACAATTGTTACTATAATCAACTTCAGAACACCCCCTCCCTATAATCTTTAAAATGAGTAATCACATTCAGTCCTAGCGCTCCTTACCCATTCAGCCTTACTGGTCACTCCAGAGATCCCCCCTATCTTACATCTCCTACCAATCCTTGCATCAGTTATTATCTCTATGCATCAGCTCCTTCTGTGTTTCATAAACTGGCAAACTCAACAGAAGCAAAAAAGAACAAAAAAGTGAAATTAAAGGTACATTAAAGGATTTTTACAGCTGTTTCTCTTTAGCTTGAGTCATATTCCAATGCAATCAAGATGCATTCATAATTATTGGTGATTGGAATGCCAAATTTGGGGGGGTGGAGGAAGGAATAATAGTTGGAAAATATGGACATGAAGCTGGCGATTGCATTATAGAATTCTGCAAGACCAATGCTTTGTTCATATCGAATAACTTTCTTCGGCTCCACAAAGGGTTATACTCATGGACTTTACCAGATGGAACACAGACATCAGGTGGACTACATCTGTGGAAAGATACAATGGAGAAGTTCAATATCAATAGCTAAAACCAGAATGGGGCCAACTTTGGAACAGAGCATCAATTGCTCATTTGTAAGTTCAGGGTAAAATTGAAGAAAGTTAAAACAAGTTCGTGGGAGTCAAAGTATGACCTTGAGTCTCTCTCACCTGAATTTTGAGAACATCTCAAGAACAGATATGACACAATGAATACTAATGACAGAAACCCTGGTGACCTGTGAGAGGCTATCAAGACCATCATTCATAAAGAAAGCAACAGGTCATTAGAAAGATAGGCAAGAAAGCAAGATCATAGTGGATGTCAGAAGAGCCTCTAAACCTTGCTCTAAATTGAAGAACATCTAAAGTCAATTAGATTAGAAGGAATGAAGTCAAGGAGCTGAATAAAAAATTTCAAAAAAACAAAGGTAAATATTCTCATGAAATGCACAAATACCTAGAGTTAGAAAACCAAAAGAGAAGTACACACTCACCATATCTGAAATGGAATTAACTCTAGACAAAATTCAAGCCTCACGTTGCATTCTTGAAAGATTCTATAGGCAAAATATTGAATGATGCAGAAAGCATCAAAAGAAGATGGAAAGAACACATAGAATCACTCTACCAAACTAGTTGACATTCCACCATTTCAGGAAGTAGCATATAAGCAAGAATCAAAAGTGCTGATGTAAGAAGTGCAAACTGCACTGAATGCATTACCCAAAAACAAGGCTCCGGAAACACAAGAAATACTCAGTGAAATGTTTGAGCAAGCTGAAGAAGCCCTGGAAGCACTCATTCATCTATGCCAGGAAATTTGGAAGGTCAAATGACTGGAAGAGAACAGTACTTCAAAAAAAGGACCCAGCAGACTGCTCAAACTATAAAACTATATCATTGATATCACACACAAGTAAAATTTTGGTTAAGATCATCCAACAATGGCTGCAGCAGTAAATTGATAGGGAAGTGTCAGAAATTCTGGCTAGATTCAGAAGAGGCCGTGGAACAGGGGATATCATTGCTGATGTACAATGGCTGTGTGGTAGTTAAACAATTTCCTGTCAACTTGATAAAAGAACTAAGGGGTGGAGTCTAGCCTGTTCATCAGGTCACAGTCTGATTCCTCCTTGTGGGCATGGCCTTCTCATTAGAATTCTGAGATCTTCTTCTCCTTATTCTGCCATCAGGAGAGATGGGTGGGTCTCTCTCTCTCTCTCTCTCTCTCTCTCTCTCTCGCTTTCCTGTTGGCAAGCCACATGGAGTCACGCTGATGGCAGCCAGAGTCCTAATGATGTATTCACTGCCATGGACCCACAGGACTTTCCGTCCACCGGTCTGTGATCTTCCTGCATTTAACATGAGTGCATGGGCTGCACGAGTCTTCAGGGGAATCCACGGGCTAATACCAAATTTATTGACTTGATCTGGAGGGGCAGCTGGGGTGTTTTGTTGACGTATAATCATTTCTTCACAAGAAGTTCTCTCTTACACATATGTGTCAATGAAATTGTTTCTCTAGTCAACCCAGACTAACTCAGACTGCAACAATGGACAATTCTGGGGGTGGGGCAGGTTTGTGTAGTGTTTCCTTCAGTTGTGCATGCGGTGTCTATGGGTTGGAGTTGACTCCAGGGTGAACAACATAGGTAGTGCCATGATCATCTCTTCCTCCAGAAGGCTTTCTGATTCTTTATTTGAGCTTATGGCTACAGTCAGCTTGTCTTGCTTAATGCGCTCAAACATATGGATTATTTCATGAATCTGTGACTCATCTGTCCTAATCACCAGCAGGAGCCATCCTGTGATCATCTTGGCTTTGTTCTGATTTTAGTATATGCTTATAAAGTGAGCACAACAGTTTTTCATGTCTTCCCTTAGAGACCCCACAGCTCCCACCATATTACATTAGCCAACAGATTCATCAAGACCAGAGGAAGGAATACAAGAGGAGGAAGCGAGACTTAATTTTTCTTCTTTTTTTTTTTAAATCATTTTATTGGGGACTTGTATAACTCTTACCACAATCCATCCATCCATCCATTGTGTCAAACACATTTGCACATTTTCTGCCATCATCATTCTCAAAACATTTTTTTTCTATTTGAGCCCTTGGTAACAGTTCCTCATTTGCTCTCACCCTCCCCCATGAACCCTTGATAAATTATAAGTTATTATTGTTTTGTCATATCTGACACTGTTTGATCGCTCCTTTTTGTTGTCTGTTCCCCAGAGAGGGGGTTCTATGTAGGTCCTTGTGATTGGTCCCCCCTTTCTACTTCACCTTCCCTCATGGCATTTCTACTCTCATTATTGGTCCTAAGGGGTTTATCTATCCTGGATTCCCTGTGTTTCCAGTTCTTATCTATTCCAGTGTACATGCCCTGGTCTAGCCAGATTGATAAGGTAGAATTGGGAACATGATAGTGGGAGGGGGGGAAGGGGAGGAAGCATTCAAGAACTAGAGGAAAGTTAAATGTTGCATCATTGCTACACTGCACTCTATCTGGCTCATCTCCTCCCTGTGACCCATCTGCAAGGGGATATCCAATTGCCTTCAGATGGACTTTTGGTCCCCACTCTCCCTCATTCACAGAGCTATGATCTTCTTGTTGTTCTTTGATACCTGATACCTGATAGATTTAATTTCTCATTGAAAGGAGGATCAAAAATTTTACAATCATCAGTCATGCCCAAGGTTCCAGAGTTAGTATTAGTAGAACTGAACCTAGAATTTAGCTATCCTGGAATAAAACAACTTGATGAGGATGTTTTGGAGGAGAATGGAAAGGTAAAATTAAAGCACAGGCCACTGTATGAATTCAGAATATCCCACGTTGGTTTTATATACTCATGGGACTAGCAGGAGCACTTGGGAGTCTGAACAAGACCAACTAAAATGGAAACAGGGAGGGATTATAGATTTTGGTTAATTCTTGCTTCAGATCAACAACTTCTAGACTGAGTATCTCTCTCTCTCCTTATGATGGCAGATGACCTATAGGACAGCCTACTATACCTCTGGAAATCTCTGGCTATTAGGCTGTCTTTCCACAGAGTATAAATATATTTCCCTTTAGCCTTTATCTAATGGCTCTTATTGTCCCCTTATTGGTTTTGGATAATAGTGAGAAAGACTCCTACCCTTGCATCCAGTTCTGTAGCTATTTCTTGAGTCCAAGCTTCTGATTTTTCATAATAGATTAAAAAAAAAAAAGCTCTACCATTTGGGCCCCTATTTTGCAAGCATAAGAGCTTCAAAAATTTTTTATTGCAAAGTATTATTCAAGAAGGATCTGATAAAAAAGAAGAATCTGATCAACCAACTGTTGACCAGTGTCCCCACCACATTATGAACACCCCACGAGTGTATATGTAGATTCCTAAGATTTGACATTGATTTAAACTCCTATATTTCATCTACTGAGTATAGCTCGTATTCTATGTGGGCATGGGTGCTCTTGCTTGATGGCTAATTTACTCATCTGTGGAAATTTAGGTTTATTACTACATATTTTATCTCAAGGGGGTTAGCTTGCCAAAATCTTCTGAAATCTTGACACTAAAATGACTGATCCCACTTAGCTTCCTATAATCCACAGATTTCCTGACTGCTTGCTCTACGTATTTATGTTAATCACCGATAAAAATGCTGAAGTGCATAAAGCCCAGTGAAGCTCCAACAGAGACCGCAGACTAACGTCAATCTGCTAATCAGCATCCTTTGGGTTCAGTCATTCACCTAACTGTTGCTAATTCATCTAATGGTACTATAGTTTAGTCCATATTTCTCCATCTTGTCCACAATGATATCGCGAGAGTCCTGGACAAATGCTCTGTTGAAGTCCAGATGCATTATGTATGTTGCATTTGACTGCTCTCAAAATCCACTAACCCTGTCAAACGAAATGAAGCAAATCTGACTCTTCTTCAAACCCTTCATGCACTTGGGTGATCCTGAAGCTTTGGGCCTCTTTTTTTCTCTGCCCAGATTCCCCTGCTCTTCCACCTTGTCTGCCTGCCTATATCTATGACTCCGGCAGGCCTCAACTCAGATGTATCCCCTTGCTGAAGTTTCCCTCCTTGTCTCCAGGCATAATTATCTTCTGCCTGGTTTGTATCTCTAAAACCCTTTATATATAGCATTGTGTTTGTTTATGCCTATTATTTTCTTCCTTCAACTTTCTTGAGCCATATCTTATTTGATAAATGTTTGGTCAACTTAATTTACCCAAACCCTGGTGCCTAGTAACAGTTGCTTTCTTTCCAAAATATTCATAATTGATTCACTTCAAAATTTAGTGCCCACAATGCAGCCTACAGTTCCCACTAAAAGGAGCCAGGGTTCCTCAGAGAAATAGAAAATTCCATGTTTTAAGCAATACAAAATGTCATAAAAGATGAGACGCATCATACTATTTAGCAAGGCAACTATGAAAAGAATGGAGATGTCAAATTGAGGAGGTCAAAACTTGGCTAATTTGAGCATGGGAATGCTTACTTACTTTGATTAAAAACACATAAAATAGGGCTGAACCCTGGTGGCGTAAGTAGTTGAGTGCAGGACTACGGCCCGCGGGCGTGGCGGTTCAAATCCAGCTGTGGCTCTCAGGAGCAGCACTGGGTAGCACCCATGACCACCAGAGGCAGTGATGCCCCCCCCCGATGTCTCCCCACCCCCCGAGAAACAAAAACAAAGCAAAAACACATAAAATATAATTACACCCAAGAGCTCAAATTTTTGTATTAGAAATTAATCCATCTTTGAACAGACTCATCATGAGTATGAAAACTGGCTAATAAGGGAAATAATCATGCACTTGTCATACTTTTTCATAAGAATCCCACAGACTGTGCATGGTGTACCCAAGAGTGTAATGATGATGTTGTGCGCTATTGAGTCAGTTCTGATGCCTAACAACAGTATTTGACAAAGAACCTCCTGGTGTGGTCTGGTGCCGTGGAGCCAATTCCAGGTTTTGGAGACCCTGTGTGCAACACAGTGATATGCTGCCCTTCACACGATTGTTCTCATGGTTTACTCCATTATTGCGGCCTCTGCGTGGAGGGCCTGCCCCTCTTTTGCTGTCCCTCTACTTTACCAAGCACAGTGTTCTCCAGGGACGGATCACATGTCCAAAGTACATAACACAAAGTTGGACTCTCCTTGCCTCTAAGGAGCATGCTGACTAAAGCATTTTCCCCACCAGATTTACTTGTTCTTTTAGCAGTCCATGGATACTTTCAATATTCCTTACGAGCGGCATTCTTCCAATGCATCTATTCTTCTTCCGTCTTCCTTATTCAATGTCCAACCTTCACACGCATAGGAGGCAATTGAAAATGCCATCTAGCACACTTTAATCCTCAAGGTAACCTTCTTGCTTTTCAATTCTTCAAAAAGGTCGTCTGCATCAGGTTTACCCGATGCCATGCATCTTTGATCTCCTGACCGCTGCTTCCATGAGCACTGATTGCGGATCCAAGCACGATGCAATCCTTGACAGTGTCAACCTTTTCTCCATGCCTTGCTCTTCTTCACATAATCCATCTTCTATGATCATTTGTTTAGTGTCCAGACTGAATAAGTTTGAGGAGAGGACACACCCTGATGCACACCTCTCCTGATTTTAAACCATGTAGTAAGACCTTGTTCTGTTCTTCCAACTGCCTCTTCAGGAGACATTCTTCTCCTGAAGAATTGTTGTAATCCACACAGTCACGTGCCTTTGTAGAGGACTTCCCAGCCTGTAATATTTATGGGGACAGAGCACCAGGGCTCTTCTCCTGCAGAGTGGCCTGTGGCTTTGAACCGCTTTCCTTTCAAATTGGCAACTGAGTACTCTACAACTGTGTCACCAGGACTCCTTTTACCAAGAGGTAAAGAGGATGTTTTTCCTTTACAGAAGTACTGTAGCTAATACATCAACGGATGATAGAATTAGAATGCTATCATTTTGCAAGCCCCAACTAAATGGAATAAAGTACTTTAACTGAAAGAATCACCTGATAATTAATGGTTACTAAAATCATTAGGCAACCCCCTCTCCCCAGAGAAGTGTGTAAGGGATGATTCCAGCTGATAACATCCAGACCCTACAGATTAAGGCTAATATCACAAGATGAGGGACAATTTGAAAGTATCCATCTCCTGGAATGGTGCAATAGAGAGTATATAACATCGCCTATGAGTTATCCTTGCCAAAAAAATGAACTTGAATCTTGTCAAGTGCCTGGATCTCACTCTGGGTTTACAGGAAATAATAAGGGTTAAGGTTAAACAAAGATCCCTGGTGACATAGTGGATGATGCGCTGGGCTGCAGCTCAGTAGTTCAAAACTTCCTGCTGCTCCATAGATGAGGCTTTCACTCCCATAAATAGTTGAAGTCTTGGAAACCCACAGGGACACTTCTACTCTGTCTTATGGGATGGCTATGAATCAGAGTCGAGCTGTTGGTAGAGAGCTCAGTTTGAGGGCTATCAACCAAACCATTATGTGACACATTCTGCAGTGCACATGACCAAGGCTCTTCTACAGAAAAAGTGGCAAAGAGGAAAAAAAGAGAAGGGGAGTGTGGCAGTCATGTGCTTATGTTAATTTTATGATTGAAATGTAGGTGTGGAGTCTAGCCTGTTAATCTGGAGAAAGCCATTGAGTAGCCAATGAGGCCTCTATGTGGGCATGGCTTTCTCCTGAGACTTCTGGGAAATCTCGCGATATTTCCCTCATGAAGATGAGAAGCTATCTTCCCAGTTGTTGGGAGTTAGTTGATGAATCACAGACAAGACAAAGCTGGCAGCTTCTGAGAAACTGGAGGAGCCGGCGGAGAGATCACATGGCTTTGCCCTGATGGAGTCAGATCTCTGAAGCTGGGTGGCCATATAGAGATCTCTGCCAGTGATGAGTTGCTTCTGCTGTTGATGGACCCTGAGGCCTGGAAGCGAGGAACCATGTGGAGACCCCTGCCAGCTCCGGGGTCTGTACCCACCGGCCTGTGACTTCGTGAGTCGGAAGGAGACTTTATAGACTGATTTCGGGCATATGGGTTAATATCAGACTTATGACTTTGAACTGGACTGGGCTCAATGTCCTGTTCCTCTTGTATATAAACCTTTTCCTTATATCTATATGCATGTCTGTGAAGTTTGTTCCTCTAGCCTACTGGGACTAACACAGGGAGCACCTAAGGATCCATAATTAAGAGTCATAAACATAAATGCATGAAGGTAGTGGTTCCAAAAGACATCCCAGTTAATTGGCCTGATACGTTGTTTGGTGCTTCTATTCTACTGCCCAGTTTGTGTGTAGTATTTGGGGTCTTAAAAGGTTTCAAGCAGTCACCACGGCACAATAAAGGAGGAAGGAAAGTCAGGAACAAGAAGAAAGAGACTGTGGTGAATGGCTTCAATGAACAACTGGTCTCCTTTCCCATGGGCCAGAACTAAATGGCACCTTATGCCAATATTGGGGATATTGATCAAAAACACTATGGAAGAATTCTGACAAAGTGGAGAAATGCAGCGAGTATTCCAAATTCTCTTGGAATCAAAAGTGGAAATGTGGCGAGTATTCCAAATTCTCTTGGAATCAAGACTTCCTAGACCCCTTGGGACTAGACAAACCCCTGAAACTACTGTCCTATGGCAATCTTTATTTATTTATTTTCTGAAGTTACTTTTAAACCTTAAATCAAGAATATTCCAATGACTGAAAGTCTTCTTTAATCTAAATGATAACTTAGTTTAATTAATAAAGAATGTCTTCCTTATCCATGGTGCTCTATTAAGAAGTAGCTATATGGAAGGAAATTGACAATAGCAACTAGAAAGATCATATAGGAAACTTAGGAGGTGGTGAGTTCGTGTTGATAAGGGAGAAACAAGTGGGGAAAGGAGGGTGAGAATGACTAAGAATATAATCAATATCACTTGATCATACATGTAGAAATTATTGATTTGGCGTGTGTTTTGTGGTATATATTCTAGATAACAATTTTTAAAAACTAGCCAAAAATAGGTCAAAAACAAGATATGGACTTCCTTTGGATTTGGTTTTAAATAAATCAGCTACAAAAAAAAGGTTTGTACAACCCCTTGTAGAGCAGAGATAACATGTTGGGCTATTAACCATGAGGTCCATGGTTCTAAACCATCAGTGTCCTGGAGAGAGACAGATGGAGCTTTCTACTCCCATAAAGAGTGGCTGTCTCAGCAATCCACAGGAGCATTTCTACCTGCCCTATGTCAGTTCCATGGCAACGAGTCTACCCTGGCCCAGAGCAGTGATTCTTTGCACTGTTAGAACTTTGCGAGACATACTGTGCACTGTGATAGTGGATGTAGGCAGAGTGATGGTGGCCAGGCTAGGACTAGGGCTGCTGCTTCTGGAACTGCTCCTCCTCATCCAGATTCATTTACATAACACAACTCCCACAGCACATGTAACTAATTCTGCCCACTCTGTGTCTACTACCACAAGTCTGCCTAATGATGCCATCAAGGTCAATGGAGGGTCCCTGCAGTGTACAGCTAGTTGCCTAATGGCCACAATTTCCCTTCCACGCCTCTGCTGTTAACAGTGTCTGACCAAGAAAACCTCTATTTTTCCATCTGCTATACCCCCATCCCTATGGTGGCTCCAAGCCCAGTGTGGCATGGAAAAATCAGATCCTCATCAAGCATACTGTTTCCACATGTATTTTGTCAGCACAGTAAATGTTGAAAACATGAAGAGTTTGACTAGATGATGAATTCCAATATTATATTCTTGGATTTTCATAGATAAGGTGAAGAATGACAACATCCAAAAATTAAAAGATGGATTCTTTAAATGTGGGCTATGAAATATGAACATTTAAAATGCTCCCTGGAAGGAGGTGGGGTATCTTTTTTTAGAGATCAAGGATGGGGTATAGAATGGAGATTCACTGGTCCTTTTGTTCGTGAAATCTTCCAGGTCATAAAATGATTAGAAGTATTAAAAACTTCCATGGTTCTAGCTATATGTACATTCAAAGAGACCTCCGGATGTTCCTGCAAATCTTCCATGCATTGCTTCAGCGGTGTTAATTTAATGCTGTCAGACTCTAGAAGAAAGTTTTATATTATTAAACTATCTCTGCTCTATTGAAA
>PVJH01011610.1:0-68037 GCA_004026705.1 Nesogale talazaci | reverse complement strand
ATACTTATTTCTATTCAATATTTAGTTTTTCTTTGCAGCAGACTTTATGTTTTCTACATAGGATAAGTACTCTGCAATAATAATCTCCTCATCTTCCAGAGTTGAGTCCAGATAATCTTCGTGTTCTGGAATATCTTCCAGTATCTCATTGACAGCCTCGGTCTCCATATCTTCATCTGTTGAGGCACTAGAAGAAGTATCTGCAGACCCAGAAGGGGACGTGGAGGGCGTGGAGGAGCAGTCCTTGGCCGAGAGCTGCAGGTCCAGGAGCAGAGCACCTTCGCTGTGCGTCAGGGTCTGTGCAGCAAGCTGCACGTTTCTGAGGAACACTCTCAGCGCCAAGGGCATTTTCAGTTTTTTTAGCTTTTTAGGCATCATTGCCCTCTGGTGGTAGGAGTAGGAGGCCCAGCCTTTGCTCCTGTGAGCTGGAATTGAACCTCCATCCCAGTGGGCCGCAGTCCTGCACACAACCACTACGCAACCGGGACTCAGCCCTCGAGTGCATTTTCAAATGCAGTATTATCTTGATTTCTTTTTTTTAAAATCACTTTATTGGTGGCTCATACAACTCTTAGCATACTCCATACCTCCATCTATTGTATGTCAAGCACATTTGTACATTTGTTGCCATCATCATTCTCAAAACCTTTGCTTTCTACCTGAACCCTTGATATCAGCTCCTCATTTTTTCCCTCCCCATCCCTTCCCTCTACCCTTCCCTCTTGAACCCTTGATAATTTATAAATTATCACTATTTTGTCATGTCTTACAGTGTCCTACGTCTTTCTTCACCCACTTTTCTGTTGTCCGTCGCCAGGAAGTTATATGTAAATCCTTGTATTTGGTTCTCCCTTTCTACCCCACTTTCCCTCCACCCTCCCGGTATTGCCACTCTCACCACTGGTCCTGAAGGGATCTTCTGTCCTGGATTCCCTGTTTTTCCAGTTCCTACCTGTACCAGTGTATGTCCTCTGATCTAGCCAGATTTGTAAGGTAGAATTGGAATCATGATGGTGGTGGTGGTGGTGGTGGGGAAGAAGCGTTTAAGAACTAGAGGAAAGTTGTATGTTTACTTGCTACACTGCACCCTGACGGGCTCGTCTCCTTCCCATGACCCTTCTGTAAGTGGATGTCAAGTTGTCTACAGATGAGTTTTGCACTGTCTCTCATCCTCAGTGATGTGGTTTTTGTTCTTTGATGTCTGATACCTGATCCCTTCAATACCTTGTGACCACATAGACTGGTGTCCTTCCACGTGGGCTTTGTTGTTTCTGAGCCAGATGACCACTTATTTACCTTCAAGTCTTTAAGATCCAGACCCTTTATCTTTTGATAGCTGAGCACCATCAGCTTTCTTCACCACATTTGCTTATGCATCCACTTTGTCTTTAGTGATTTTGTCGAGAAGATGAGCATCATGGAATTCCAGTTTAATAGAACAAAGTGTTCTTGCATCATGGGGGAGTACTTGAGTGAAGACCCAATGTCCATCTGTGACCTTAATACTAACCTTATAGATATATGTACATAGATCTATTTTCCCAATGTCATAAGTATATTTACATATGTGCATGCTTATACTTAGACCTCTATAAATGATCTTTACCTCTTAGTTTTTTCCTCTATTTCCTTTTACTTTCCTCTTGTCCCATTACTATGCTCAGCTGTCATTTGGGTTTCAGTAATTCCTCTCTCTTACATTGCCCATGTTCAAGCCCTACCAGGTCTCTTACATCCTCCTCGCCACTGATTTTGGATCACCCATTCCCTTGTCCCTGGGTTGGTCCCCCTACCTCACCCCATTTCCTTTCTCCCATCTCCCCTTCTCACATCTCCCCCCCAGAACCATTGGTCCCTTTCTTTTCATATTCCATTTATTTATCCCACCTATCTTATCTAGAGAGACATGCAGGTATATTAATAAGTGCAAAAACCAGGCAAAGCCAAATAAAACAACAAAGAAAGTCAAAACCAACAAAATAATAACAGCAAAAAAGAAACACAAAATAACAATAACTAAAAGAAAGCCACTGGGGAAAAAAATGAAGAAGCCTATAAATAGTTCAAGATCTGTTTTTGGCCTTTGAGAGTGTTTTCCAGTTGAGTCTGATGGGGTGCCACATTCTGTCTCCAAAGTCTATTTTTGGTATCCTCCGGGGGTTTCATCACCCTGTTTCCCCGGCTGCTCTGTTTCATGCCCTCAGTGCCCCTCCCCAGCGTGAGTGGATTGGACTGTGCACTATGCCCACACTGTCTCCGTCCTCTCCCCAACAGGACCATGGTTCAATGAGGGATACTGAGTTCCATCGTGGGGCCGGCCCTATGGTCCTCCCCATGTGCCGTCTGCTCTGAGCAGGAACATCGTCCTTGGGGCTGGCTGGGCCAGGATGACCACTGCTATCTCTCCATCCCTTTGTGTTTCTCCGGTGCACTCTAATCCGATGCACCTCCTCCCTCTCCAAGCTGTAGTCCCTGTGCTGTCCTCTGAAGTGCATTCTTCTGAGGACGTGTCCTCAAAGTCGGGTTTGGGGGTTATTTGATTTTTTTAAATTAAAAATCATTTTATTGAGGGCTCGTATATCGTTTTTCAGAATACATAAATGCATATACTGTGCCAAGCACCTTCGTGTGTTTGCTGCTGTTATCATTCTCCAAATACCTGCTTTTTCACTTGAGCCCCTGATATCAGCTTCCCATCCTTTCCCCTCTTCCCCTGCTCTCCCTTCCCCACCAACCTCGATACTTTATAAATTATTATTGTTATCTCATTTCTTACCCTGCCTGACCTCTCCCCTAGCCCACTCCTTTGATGCCTGTCCTCTGAATAGGAGGTTATATGTATATCCTTGCAGTTGGTTCCATCTCTCTACCCCACCTTCTCTCCACCCATCCAGCAGCTCCAATCTCACTACTGGCCCGAAGGGGCTCATTTGTCCTGGGTTCCCCATATCTCCACCTCCCCTCTCTCCCAGTGTACCTTCTTCAGTCCAGCTGGATTTGTAAGGTAGAGGTGGGACCATGATAGCTGGGGGGGGGGGGGGCGGAGGGGAAGAGGAAGCCTTTAGGAACTAGAGGAAAGTTGTATGCATCATCACTACCTCGCTGCACCTTGACTGGCCTGTCTCCTTCCCGTGACTCCCCTGTAAGGGGGTGGTCAATTACCCACCAGTGGGCATTAGGTCTCCACCCTGCTCTCCCCCTCATTCTTAATAATGTGATTCTTATTCTTTGATGCTCGATACCTGCTCCCTGCGGCCCCTCTTGATCATACAAACTGGTGTGCTCTTCAATGTGGGCTCTGCTGTTCCTGTGCTGAACGTGACTCATTTATCTTCAAGTCTTTGAGACTCCAGACATTCAATCATTTGGTAGCTGGACACCATCCACATCTTCCACCCTGTTTGCCTATGGATCCATTTGTCTTCAGCGATTGTATCAGGAGTCAATTGATCCATTGATTTGATTTTTGTTCTTCGATGCCTGATACCTGTTTGTTTTAGCACCTTATGATCACACAGGCAAGTGAGCTTCTTTTATGGTGAGTTTTGTTGTTCCTGATCTAGATGGCTGCTTGTTTATGCTCAAGCATTTAAGACCCCAGACACTGTATCTTTTGATAGCTCAGCACCATCGGCTTTCTTCACCACTCTTGCTCATGCTCCCACAGGTCCTCAGTGAGCGCCTTGGGGAGGTGTGCACACAGCAATACCTTGTGGCCACACTGGCTGTTGTGCGTCTTCTGTGTGGGCATGGCCACTTCTTAGGTAAATGGTCTGTTGTTTATCTTCAGGTTTTTAAGACCCCCAGACAATATATTCTTTGATAGCTGGGCCCCATCAGCTTTCTTCACCACATTTGCTTATGTACCCATTTTACTTCAATGATCATATGTTATTTGATTTTTTAAGTGTTGCTTCTGTGAACATTCATTGTGGATCCAAATAAACTGAAATCTTAAATAGCAACAATATCTTGTTCAATTTATCAAGTTATTTATAGGTCCAGTGGTGGTGACTTTTGTTTTCTCATTGAGTTATAATCTATACTAAAGGCTATAGTCTTTGATTTTCATCAGTGCTTCAAAGCCTGCTTGTTTTCAGCAAGCTATCTTCTGCATATCACTTGTTTTTAATGAATCTTCCTCTAATCCTGATGCTGCATTCTGCTTTATTTCAATCCTGACTTATATCTTTCTTGTTTTTTTTAAAATTTATTTTATGATTTTATTTTTTAGGCACCACTGCCCTCCGGTGGTGGGAGTAGGAGGCTCAGCTTTTGCTCCTGTGAGCTGGAATTGAACCTCCATCCCAGTGGGCTGCAGTCCTGGGTCCAACCACTACACCACCGGGGCTCAGCCCTATCTTTCTTGTTTTTTAAGTCATCCACTATCCCCCTATTTTAGTTCAAATGACTGCTGATGTACTGTCTGCAGGGGCAGTGAATTATTTCAATGTAGCTCTTACAGCCAATATCTCTACCTCCCAAGCAAACAATCTTCCCCTGCATGGGTCTGGTAAAAAGGTTAGGGAAGGTTCTGATAGGATTTGCCTGTGAGTAAATGCAGACCAGATTCTCTGGAGTACCATTAGGCTGTGTATAAAACGAGCCCTCTGAGAAACAAGGAGGGATCTCATTACCTGCAAGAACCAGGAACAGAGCACATCCTTTTGAGATTCCTACACAGTGTGGTGAGCCTGGTGGATTCTAATAACAGCTACAACATCAAAGGAGCATCAGCAGAACCAGGAACCAGAGCATGGAACAGAGTGCTGGACTTTCAAACCAAGGAGATAGTAAAACTGTATGCTTTTGTTCAAGGGGCTGCCTTTTGGAGTGGGATGTCTTTGGGCACTTAATTGGGGAAGTTGGACTTGCTGATCCATGGAAGTGGAGCTGAGTGCCTTTGGGCTGTGGCTTCCTGGAGTGGAAATCAAGCGCCAGAAGGGAGCTGGCTTTGCTGATTCTTGGAGCTTGAGATGCATGCCTTTGAGACTTACAGAGAAGTGGCATGCCCTTTGACCATTTATTGACAACCCTGAAATAACTTTGTAGCATGTCCTGATAAGCAGCTCAACCCTGAGTGTGTCTCACTGGTATTACAACTTCCTTAGGAAACCTTTTAACATCGATTTGCCTTTCTGCAGCTTCTATGTAGCCATTGCAGTGAATATTAGAATCTGGAGATAAATTTTAGAATCGTAAGTCAGCTTATTGTCTGTGTACAAGTTACCCATTATTGATACTTTTTTGCAACGTTATCTGTGATTTATTATGGTTCACACAGTTCAATGTCTTTGCAGAGTCAACAGAACACAAGTAACCATCTTTCAGATTCTTTGCATTCAGCCCAGATCTGTCAGATGTCAGATATGCTAGGCTTTGTACCACATCTCTTCTGAATCCAGCTGCTTTGTGGCAGCTCCCTGTCCATGTCCTGCTCCAACCATGCTTGAATTATGTTTAGCATAGTTTTACTTGTGTATGTTATTAATGATCTTGGTTGGTCAATGTCGCATTTTCTTGGGTCATCTTTCTTTGGGATCAGCACAAATAAATAGACTTTCTTCCAGTCAGTGGGCCAGGGAACAGCCTTCCACATTTCTTGGCGTGAACTCCTGACTGCTTCCAGTGCTGCGTCAGTTTCTAGCTGTTATTTCTTCAACTCCGGGGTGCCTGATTTTCTCCATTGCCTCCAGTGACCCTTGGAATATCTTCCTTCAGTACCACTGGCTCCTGCTCCTATTTCTAGAAACGGTTGAAAGTTGATCAGTCACTGTCTTCCCTGTATCTTTTTTCAGTAGTTCCTGAGTCCTTAAGGGTCCTCCGACACCTTTTCAGCCTTGCAATTGGAGGGTTGACTGTTTTCTTCAGTCCTTTCAGTAGGAACAGTGCCGAACGTGCCCTTCTCTGTCAGTCTTCTAATTCTTGGACTGGGCACATTTCACTATCAACTTTGTCTTCTAGCGCTGTTCTTTGAAATGTTTTTTAAATCATTTTATTGGGAGTTCTTACCGATATTATGAGAACCCATAATTCAATTAGGACAAGCATAGTTGTACGCTTGCTGCCACCATCATTTTCAAACATTTTCTTTTGTTTTGAACTCTTTGATATCAGCTCTCCTCTATCCCCTCCCTCACCCAACCCCATGAGCCCATAGTATTATATAGTATGGTTATTATGTATGTATTGCCATATCTTACCCCATCCAATGTATCCATTCACCTACAATTCTGTTATTCGTTCCCCTCGATGCAGTTATCATATTTGGAGATTTCCTAATCCAGCTTTTGCTTCATCAAGTATTTCCTTTGTGTAGCTGCTCCAAATGTCAGTCTGTTTGGGAAATGCTGCCTAAATTCAGGTGTGATGTACTCAAGGTCATCTCTGGGCTCTCGTGAATTTGTTTTCACCTTTTTCGGCTTCCACCAGAACATGCGTATGAGCAAGTGTTCCACACTTGGCTCTGGCCGTATTTTGGCTGCTGGCAGTGGACTTCCCATCATCTCGTCCCATGTTCAGTTGGATTCCTGTGTAAGCTCTTTGGTGAAGTCCTAATGCCTGGTTTTGATGAATTTCAGACTGCAGGAGTTGGTGAAAATTGTCAGTAATTTACCTCTCTGACATTTGGGCTTGGTGTGTGAATTTGAGTGATATGCCTGGCTTTCCTAGTAGGCCTGTAGATAGCTTTGTTTTTCTGTTTGGATATTATTATCGACAGAATTGTACTTCAGGATGGCTCTTGATTTCTTCTTCATGATCCCTAATGTGATGCTATTTCTTTCATTGTGTTACTCCTGGCATAGGAGATCATATGATTACCTAATTATAAATGGCCTGTTGGTCCACATTTGGATGTTGATCTTTATGTATTCCATCTTATTTTTTACAATGCCCAATTTTATTAGATTCATGCTTAATACATTTCAGTTATGATTACTATTTATGTTTTTAGGCATCACTGCCCTCTGGTGGTGGGAGTAGGAGGTCCAGCCTTTGCTCCTGTGGAGCTGGAACTGAACCTCCATCCCAGGGGGCTGCAGTCCCGCGCACAACCACTATGCCGCCGGGGCTCATCCTTCATGTTATGATTATTAATGTGTATTTAAAGCTGTTTCTTTTCATTGAATAGTGCCTCATAAAAAAAAAAGGATCTGTAAGCTTTACTGTGTCATGAAAGTCAATTCAAGCCTGAAGCAGCAGCTCTTTCTCAGTTGTGTTTTGATTGTTCCCTAAACCAAGGGGCTCATCTTCCCACACTATGTATATCTGAGATTGTTTTTGCTGCAACGCATAATGTTTGGGGGAGAAAGACTAATGGGCTTCCTTCTTTTATATAAAGCATCTCACAAACTCATCAGGGCAATCCTCTGTCTTATAGGGTCAGTATGAGTCAGCATGAACTCAATGGCAGTGAATTTGGTTTGTGGTATGTTTTCACTGGCCAGTGCCTTTTAAAAATAGATCATTAGGTGATTTGTCGTTGGAAGCTCAGCTAACCCCTGCCCATTTTTGATGAACTCTGCTAGCATTTGCAACACTGGTGATTTAGTTCACAACATCACGGGGACACCAAGCCCCCACAGTGTGGCAAACTCACCCTGGCTCCTAGTCCCAGGCCTTTTGCTTTGGTAGAGTTGCAATTTATTTTATTTTATTTTATTTTATTTTATTTTTGGGCATCACTGCTCTCTGGTGGTGGGAGTAGGAGGCCCAGGCCCACTGCTGGAATTGAACCTCCGTCCCAGTGGGCCGCAGTCCCGCGCACAACCACCACGCCACTGGGGCTCAGCCCTGGTAGAGTTGCAATTTAGTTAGTGTGACTGACTTCTGTGTAACTGCTTAATGTTTCAAGATGCAACCTTATATCAGGACTTTCTTTTTACAGATGAATGGTATTATCATACTTGACTTTAGAGCACAAACATATCACCACCTCTTGGCAGCTAATTGGTTCTGACTTGCAACTGTCTTTTTGATGGCGGATGACTTAGTGCTTACAGTAGACAACCGACGACGAGTGCTATTTCATTCTCTTTACTACCTGCGTGGATCCTGAAAGGAAAGAGGCCAATTAAATGGTATTTGTGGCCTGGGAAGTTGTTCCTAGCTGCTTTATAGATTTAATCCCTTACATGGTAGAGTTTATACTTTCTTTTTTAATTTTTTTTTTAAGGTAGAACCTAGTATTTGCTTTAGATCTTCATTAAACTGTTGGAATTGAGAACCAGACATCCTTACTCAAGCTCCCAAAAGAGACCCTGAAAGGCACTTTCTGCTAGTCGACCCTTTCATAGGAATTCCGTCATCTCGCCCCCACCCTTGATGTTTTCCTTGGGAGATATTTCAGGACAATTCAAACTGTCTTTTCCATTATTGTTTATTAAGTGTCCTCAATCAGGGTTGAATGACCTCCACCAATTAGCCCTGGCCAATTGTCAACATACTGTCCAATTAGAGGGCACTCGTTTCCTGGAGAAAGGCTGCCATTCCACACATCTGCAGGCTAGTGCCCAAATGGCCAAAGGGCTCATGCTATTCCGCCCTCCCACAGGGCATAACCTTCTTGTCATGTAATGCCACAAGACAACTTGGAGAGTCCAAACTATGCAGCTGTTTTCATGATAAACCATAAATAAGTCTGTGACTATTAAAAAAATGAAGGAAATACCTCATCGCGTCTCATGATTGTCTGCCCAAAGATATATTTTAATTACTTTGTTTTGAAGCATTTAAGAGGTGTTAGCTTTGTTTTTTTTTTCCCTTTCTTTCCCTTTTTGGAATGAGAGTCAAGTGTGAAGGGTGGGATTCTCATGTCTCATGTTCACCCATAAGGATAGTAGATGTAAGAGATGGTTCTTTCTGCCGTGGAAATGCTCTGAAGAAGAAAGGGAACAACGTCCAAGGAACTTGGGTGCCTTGACTGAAAGACCAGCTCTTGCAGTGATGGAGTTCGTGTTCTGTTGGGTCACGTATCAGGGCATTGCACGCCGAGTGTCTGACCCCTTTGCGCAGCTTTCATTCTGAATATCGGAATGATGTTCAGGCTCAACATTCAGGCTCAGTAGAGCAGCAGATCCGACTGGGCTGCACCTGGGAACCCATGTCCCCTGGAGCAAAGTGCCCATGCTCCCCCCCCACCCCGCCCCCGGGAATTGCAATGGAATCGATCTGGGAGGACTCCGAGACATTAGAAGTTTTAACAGCTCTCCAGGTGATTCTAATGGGCAACTCAGGGCGCATAATCTTAGCTCAACGTTAGAGGTTAAACTAATAGCTGTAATTTTTCATTCTTCTTTCATTATCTTTTCATTAAAATTTCACCTTCAATGTGCTTACTGTGTCCCCTTTGATAAAACATGGTCGCATCGTCTGGGCCTGATGGTCGTTTAAAAACAGACCCCTAAGAGAAAGGTTGAAAACTCAATTTCAAAAGTAATTTTCCCTGAGGGTGGCATCTCGTGCTAACTTTGTGCAGAATGGGCTGGCGTTGATCAGGGAGTGAGTGCGCTGTCGAACGGGTGCTCCGGGGACATCTCAAGCGCAGAGTCACGTACTACTGGACATTCCGACTTCTCAAGAGGTGCACAGTTACCTGGATGCACTCACACTCCATGTGGCTAAGCTCTTAGTTTAGAGGTCTTTTCTGTTTTAACTGAAATGCTTACCTTTTGTTTTAAGGAATATATGTTCTGTTAAGACCCCTGTACCATAATCTTAGCTCAAGGTTAGAGGTTAAACTAATAGAATGTTCGTTGTGGCTGCTGTTGCTGCTGTTCAGCAGGCCGTGATCTACTCAGACCTCCTGTTCCACAGACTAGATGGGTGCCGCTCCGAGTCCTCCTCTCAGGCGTCCCTGTGTGAGCCCATTGTCGTCTCAGCCTTTGTGTCAATCGTGAGAGTCGCCTTTTGGGTTTTGGGGGGACATTTTACTTTCACAACCAGGCTGTTCCTCTCTCGGGACCAGTCCCTCTGGGTAATGCATCCACAGTATGTGAGATGAAGTCTTGCCAGTCTCACTTCTAAGAATCATTCTTGGCTGTTTCTCTCCCCCCCCCCATAGGTTTGTTCATTCTTCTGGCAGTTCATGGCATATCCCAGTCTCTACCAATATCATAATACACATGAAATGATAGACCATGAGTTGGGCCAGGTGCACATTAATTTTCAAAATGACATCTGCGTGTTTTACTGCTTTAAAGAGATTTTTTGTAGCACATTTCCCCCTTGATAAAAGAAGTTGTCATTTGATTTCCCGACTGTTGGATTTGATGGGTGTTGATTGTAGATTTAAGTTAAATAAAATCTCTGACAGCTTCAATCCAAATAGGACTATAAGGCTTACTGTTTATACTTGTGCATAAGCTGAGTTTTTCCAGCAAATATTTTAATGCAGTTTTTGTGGTAAAATGAGATGCCTCGGCTGATATTCGGGTCAGCTTAAACATGAGTATATATGGTAAATTGTGCTCTGATGCAGAATCTATACATAGACTGAGAATCCATTGTTACAACAGAATCAGAGGATACTGCGTGGGCTTACATCAGAAAGGGTTCATGCATCACGTTTGTGTCCTTTATTTTTGTAGATATCAAAGTTTATTAGTGGTTACTAGGATCGGTATACAGAAAATGGGGGTGGTGGGTGGAGAGTAAGGGTGATGGAAAAAACTACATGGATCATGCAACAGTAGCTTGGAAACAGATTCTTGTACTTGCTGTCAGTAAAGTTTAAACCTGTAAATACCTGAACAGGCAAAAGTTGTGTGACAGATAAACAAGGTTCTTTTCAATAAGTTTGAGGGAAACTTCCATTATTTTCAAATTTATTTGCAGCCATCAGGGGGCTATTTCTTGCTGCTGGTTTCTTTGCTGGCTGCTCTTCCACTGCATGACCAGGACCAGGGCCTTCCTGAAAGTTGGTAGGACTGAGGTCATTGGGATGCATGGCTACAAGGGGATCTGATTTGTTCCCAACTTTCTCCAGATCATAGTCTGGCTGCTTGATCATCTCGGGAGAGCTTAACTCAGGTTGGCCCTTGCTTTGAGCTGAAGAGGTGCGAGGAGTCTCCAGGAGAAGACTCACTCTCCAGGGAGCTCAAGGAAGGACTATCTGTCTTAGAGATTTGTTTGAGTATATTGGTTGTCTCTTTTTACCATATGTATTCAATTTGTACCCGGAGCACATGACTAAAATTGCTGGATGATGAGAAGAACACGGCATCAGGATTGGAGGAAAACTTATTAGCCTGTGATACACAGATGGGACAACCTTGCTTTTGAAAGTAAAGAGGATTTGAAGGATTCCCTGATGTGAAAGAAAAACTATAGCCTTTAATCTGGAATATACCTCAACACAAAACAAAGACACCTTAAACTAGTGTGGCATATTTGCTGCAATTAGTAAACCAATAGTAATGAGTTAAATAAGCCCCACACTTCATTCAGATTTCCTTAGTCCCTATCTAATACCTTGTGTTTGCTCCAAAGTCCCATCTAGGAAATCAGATTACATTTATTTGTCATGACTCTTTAGGAATGGATTACACATCAGCATAAAGACAAAAAGTTTACACAACTTGATGAATGAACAACAGCATGATCAGTGGAGAAAAGATCAAAATGATCAAGAATTTCATTTCACAGTCAATGCCCATGGAAATAATAGGAATTCAAATAATGTAGTGCATTGGGCAAATCTGCCACAAAAGGACTCTGCAAGTTATTAAATGATAAAGATCACACTCTGAGGATTAAAGTGCACCTGACTCAAGCCATGATATTTCCATTCATCTCAGATGAGTGAGCGCTCTAGACAATGAATACAGATGACTGAAGAGTTGATGCATTTGTGTCATGATGTTGGTGAAAAATTCTGACTAAACCAGAGGTTGCCAGAAGAGTATAAAAAGAGGAGCTGATACCAAGGGCTCAAATAGAAAGTAAATGTTTTGGGCTGAGCCCTGGTGGCATAGTGGCTGTGTGCGGGACTGCAGCCCATAGGGTTGATGGTTCAAATCCCACAGCAGCTCTGCAAGAGCAAGGCTGGGCTTCCTATTCCCACCAGGGCAGTGATGCCACCAAAAAAAAAATGTTTAGAACGTAAATGTTTTGAAAGTAATGATGGCAACATATGTACAAATGTGACAGATACAATTGATGTATGGAGGGCTGAGCCCCGATGGCGTAGTGGTTGTGCGCGGGACTGCGGTCCACTGGGATGGAGGTTCGATTCCAGCTCCACGGAGCAAAGGCTGGGCCTCCTACTCCCACCACCTGAGGGCAATGATGTCCCCCCAAACAAACAAACAAACAAACAAACTAACAGCTGGGAATGGGAGGACGAAGTCTGAAGACAGCTGCCCCAAGTTTAATGTAGACAGTCCTTTTAGAAGTCCAAGGCATTACATAACATATTTGTTCTTACACTCTTTCCCATGAAAGAGTGTATCTTAATATCTTAAGTTCACCGAATTCTCATTCTCATCAGCCATCTCTTGAAACACAGCCAAGCTGCTTTTTCATTCCGACATTGGTAATTTCTATCTACTAACATAAACTAAGCTACATGTATCTAAACAATCACTACCGTAAAACACCTGCACAATTATGTGAAAAGCAAAATATGCTGGGAACTAAGGTCATCATGCCCTAGAGTTATGTAGCAAAAGGCAATTTCTGCTTTCAGGACAGCTCCAAACCGTATTAACCCTTTGGTTTCAAGGCAGCTCCCAATACATCTTAACTGTATTCAGCCTATCGACATGACTTATTGCTGTTAATATTGGTCTGAATAATTTGAACAAAATTTCCCCACTGTCAATTTAGATTTTCTAAAAAGCCTACATAAAGGAGTAGGGACATATGGTCTAGTCCTAGAAGATGAAACACTACATACATTATTTGTGATCTTCAGCTCATGAAATCATACCACCACTCAGCTTGCTTATTTAGTCTTTCTTTGTTTTTGTTATGCATGGCATGTTTCCCCAACAGTTGCAAGCTTCTTGAAGACCGAAATTATTTCATGTGCGTCTCCATGTGCCCAGAAACTTGCACAGGGCTCCCAGGTGCATAGCAGGCGCTCTGTCACTGAGGGCGGGACTGTCCTTAGCGTTTGATCATGGAGGTTTACTGATGGCTTATTCTTTCACACTGCCGTTTGTGGGACAGGAAGGTTTGTTGGTATGGCTCTTGGCTTTGGTGTACTAAAGGTGCTAATACCATGGTGATCCTGACATTCTTGTGCCAGTCTGTTACATACATGTAACATACATACATACTTTTCATAAAGTACCTGCATGATGAATATCATGTACTTTATAACTGAAGGAATGGATGCCCAAATTGCCCAAGAGGCTTGCTCCAGATCATATAGCTTGAAAGCAGAACCAGGAATAGCATTTAGGTTGCTAGATCGTTACCGTTAGCCTGCAGACTATAATGTGTTTTTCCTCATGATAGCCAAGTATCACAGAGATTTTAAGTAAGTGCCAGGAATGGATGCAGATGACAAGGACGATCAGAAGAAGTAAATTCCTGAGTGAAGGAAGAGTGTCTGGTGATCCCTTCAGGCACATAAAACCTTGAATTCTGCAATGGAATTGGAGTCTGTAATATGTAAATATTGGGTTAGCATAACAAGATAATTAGGAAGTATTATGCATTCCAAACAGAAATACAGTAATTCTGTTCATAGTCACATTCAGGTTCAATTTCAAAAAAGAAGTTCATGTGGTGCAAAAACCCAATGTGACTGAACTTGCTTCTAAGATACCGTATATTCTGGGGTATAAGCCACATTTCCCAGCACATTTTTAGTGCAGTTTCTGTGGTAACATGAGATGCCTTGGCATATACTCGAGTATATATGGAAAATGAGTGTGAGTGCTGATCTCAGAGGCTTTGCTCTAGGGACCGATTTTATGGTCCGCATGCTGTGGGACACTGCGGCCTGCCTGGTGTGGTTGGTCAGGGTGTGTGCTCAGTGGATGTGACTCGTGCTTATCTGCAGTTACTGAGCCAGGCAACGGTCTCAGGTTGAGCTCTTGGGCTCGAACGTGAAGCGTCCTGCTCAGGTGGTTCTAGAGACTTGGATATTGAGGGTGCTGGGAAACTGTGAACCTCACATAATATTTTCTAGGGAGACACAGCATATAAGCTAAATACAAACCGTTTCCAAGGAGATGGAACAAAGGACACTCCCATTGTGGCACGGTACTTTCAAAGGGCTTTTCGCAGGAGGGTGTTATTAAGTGGTGTTGAGTGCGGTGGTCTGAAATCCTGGGAGTGGGGTTGGTGACGTGCCGGGCTGATGGGCAAGGCCGGCAGTTTGAAATGCACCCGCTGCTCAGTGTGAGAAAGAGAAGGGACTTTCCACTCCCGTTTCCAGGGACAATGTCAGACACCACAGGGGCGGGTCCACCGTGTTTCGTTCAGCCTCTCTGAGTTGGTTTTGACGCAGGAACCGTGAGTCTGCTTGTTTAGGGCCAGTTGGTTCCGACCCACAGTTATTGAGAACAAGACTGCTCCCAGTCCCTGCTCCCTGGGCGCGGTGGGGCTTCTCTGTGAGACCATTGTGGCAGCTCACGCAGCCAGCAAATCTCTGTGGCTGCTGCCCCTCTCCTGAGCGCGTCCCTCTCCAGGTTGGCCAAAGTGGGTGAGATGAAGCCTCATCATCCTGTCGCTAAGGAACATGCTAGCTGTTCTTCCAAGATAGATTTATTTGACCTTTCGACAGTCCATGGTACTTTCAATATTTTTTTACCAGCACTATGATTAAAATTCATTGATTTTTCTCCAGTCTTCTTTTCTTCTTTAACATGTATATGTGATAATTATAAATACCAGGTCAGGCCCTCCGTAGTCCTCAAACTAACATCCTTGCTTTCCCACCTTGTAAAGAGTCTTATGCAGCAGAGCTGCCCAGCTCAGTACGCTGCCTGAACTCCTAACTTGCGCTTTCATGAACACTGGTTGTGAATCCAAGCCAGACAAAATCCTCGACGTCTTCAATCTTTCCTCTGTTAATCATGGTGTCCAGCTGTCGTCATTTTAATCTTGGCTCGGCCTTCTAGCTATGTGATTGGAGGCAAATCTCTTAGCCAATCGCACATTAGTTTCTTCGTTTATAAAGTAGGTGACATCCTCACTCCCACTCCCCACCTCCTGCCCAGAAGAAAGCACTTCAGCACTGACGCTACAACTTGGGAAGAGGGCCACGTCTGATTAGAGATCACAGGAGAAATGAAGAGGGATGGAGAGGGAGGGGAACACATTCTGGCCCACCAAACCCCGAGGGCGTTATTCCTGCTCAGAGCAGACAGTGCACAGAGAGGATCATAGGGCCAGCCCTACCACAAGACATGAGGGCCCTCACTGAACCATAGCGCTATGGGGGACAACACTGGAGACACAATGCAGAGGTTGTAGGTAATCTGACTCCATCACACTGGGGCGAAGCAATAAGGGAATGCAACAGAGCAGCACGGGGAGCAAAGAGATGAAATCCCCGGGGATTGCCAACATAGACTTTAGAGACAGAGGGTGGCACCCCACCAGACTGGATTGGAAAACACTTCTAAAGGTCAAAAAAATAGACTGGAACTACTTAAAGGCTTTTCCTTCTTTTGTCAGTGGCTTTCTTTTTGTTGTTACTTTGTTTTTTGTTTGGTTACTGCTGTTTTGTCTTCCTTTGTTTTGTTTGCCTTTGCCTGTTTTCCCGGGGTGTTTTTTTTTTTTTTTTGCGCTTATTAATGTCTCTGCATATCTATCTAGATAAGATAGGCAGGATAAATAATTTGGACATGAAAACAATGGGACTGACGATGCCAGGGAGACACAGGAAAAGGTGAGGTGAGAGAAAGGATGGGGTGTGTGGGTCAATCAACTCAGGGACAAAGGAACAAGTGTACTAAAATCGATGGAGAGAAGGGCATGGGATTTAATCAAGGGCAATGTAACAGCAAGGAATTGCTAACCCCTATTGAAGGTGGGAAACAATGGCGGGACCAGAGGAAAGTAAAAGGAAACAGAGAAAAGAACTAGGAGCCATTGTGAAGCAAGCTGACGGTACCAGCTGTGAAAAGATATAGCATCTGGGGTCTTAAAGGCTTGGAGCTAAGCGGCCATGTAGTTGAGAAGCAACAAAGCCCACAGGAAGAAGCACACCAGCCTGTGTGATCACAAGTTGTCGCACATCAAGCACCAGAAGACCCCAAACAAACAATCATATTGATGGGAACAAGGGGATCAGAGTGGATTCCCTAATCCAATCTGTAGACAATTGGACATTCCCTTTCAGAAAGGTCATAAGAAAGAGGTCAGCCATCAGTGCAGTGTAGCACCAATGAAACATACAACTTTCCTCTATCTATTTAAGGCTTCTTACCCTCACTGTCATGACCTCAGTTCTACCTTATAAATCAAACTAGACCAGAGCATGCACACTGCTGCATATCAGAGCCCACAACACAGGGGATCCAGGACAGATAAACCCACTCAGGAGAAACAATGAGAAAAGAGATCCCAGGAGGATAAGGGGAAGGTGGGGGTAGAATTGGGGGGATTGATCACAAGGATCAACAGATAACCCCCTCCCAGGGGGATGAAAAGCAGAAAAGTGGGTGAAGGGTGACTGAGGACAATGTTAGATATGCAAATCTATAACTATCAAGGGATTCATGAGGGAGGGAGTGGAAAGGAGAGAGGGGAGAAATGAGTTGCTGATATCAAGGGCTCAAGTAGAAAGAAAATGCTTTGAAAATGATGTACAAATGTGCTTGACAGGGCTGAGCCCTGGTGGCGTAGTGGTTGTGCACAGGACTGCGGCCCACTGGGTTGGAGGTTCAAATCCAGCAGCAAGTCTGGGCCTCCTACTCCCACCCCCAGAGGGCAGTGATGCCCCAAAAAAACAAAAAAAAAAGATAAAATGTGCTTGATACACTGGATGAATGGATGGACTGTGATGAGTTGTGAGAGCCCCCAGTAAAAGTATTTAATTATAAAAAAGTAGATGATACCACCTTGCAGATATTTTATGAATCGTCTAGGGGAACATGTGTGTAATGGGATACTTTGAAGTATGGAATATACAAATTGTAGTGTTTAATAAGCCTTTCCTGGAAGGCTAGGCAAAGAAGAACATGTTAGTACTTATTGCATGAGTGACATGATTTATTTCCCTATGGAAATAATAGTATTTAATAATAGTATTTTCGCCCTGATGGAGTAATGCTTAAAAGTGTATGGCTGCCAACGGACAGGTTGACATTTAGAATCTGTCAGTCCCTACAGTGGAAAAACCCTGGTTATCTGCTCATGTAAAGATTACAGCCCAGGAAACCTGTGGGCAGTTCTACTCTATTATGGGGAATCACTCTGAATGTCCTTAGGTTGCACAAACCATCTGTGCTTAACTGGAAGCCTAGATGTGGGCTGTTCCATCCCACCCAGTGGTAACATAAAGGACAGGCCTGGTGGGTTACCTCTAAGATTATAGTCAAGAAGGCAGTTGTACTCTTAACACATGAGGATGCATTGAATTGGAATTGACTTGTCAATAGCGTCAAACCATAAGTTACTTATTTTCTAACTTTTGCTATTTTACTGTATTCATTCAGATCTAAGCTGTAATAAAATGTGAGAAATATCATGTCATGTTAAATAAGAAAACATTTCTGGTAAAAATACTGATGTACAATGGAATCTCAATTTCAGAAACACTGAATATGGGGATAAAATAGGGAGTCAATGGCATCTAATTTTCCTAGTTCATTTCTAAAATGAATAACCCTAATAAAAATGAGAAACAAGATAAAACATGTCAACTAGAAACCCATGAAATAGGATGAAAATGAAATTTACCGTAGCTTTGAGTTTCCTGGAAGGCTAGGCAAAGAAGAAAATGTTAGTACTTATTACATGAGTAACAGGATTTATTTCCCTTGGGGAAGATAATTTTTTTTCCTGGAACAAAATTATGAAATCTGCTTATTTGGAACATAAAAAGCTCTGGGCAATATAAATGGCATTGTTCTTAACCAGTTTTAAAGGCAATATGGGAGAATTGCTTTCATTTGATTTCTTCAGCACTTGACAGGAGAAATCAAGATTTGGCTAATATCTTTAGAAGTTGACAAATGAAATTGAATTGATTGAAATTGCATAGCCAACATTTTACACCGAAGCACGTCCCAAGCAGGAAGGCTGCACCAAGGCTAACAAATACAGCAGCAAGAACTGCTGAGCTTTGTATTACGCTGAAAAGTCACAATTATTTGAAACGTAATTGGTACTAAAAGTCATTTTCATGGGGTGGGGGGCGGGCAAGGAGAAAGACACAAGTTTCAGCTGTCTTTAGCTTGAGCTATTAGGATGGACAGTTTTTACATTATAATATGAGCTGCTCCATGACCACAATTCACTTGCACGATACTTTCAGTCCAAGAGTTGCAGTTTGTCTTTTCATTTTTGAGGGTGCTTTTGTTTGTTTGTTTGTTTTGTGGGGGGGCATCACTGTCCTCTGGTGGTCGTGGGAGCTATCCAGCCTTGCTCCCAGAGGGCTGCTGCTGGATTTGAACCGCCAAGTCAATGGGCCACAGTCCCTCACTCAACCACTATGCCACTGGCGCTTGGCCTGAGGATGCTTTGTTGTGGTCGTTGTCAAACATATACAAATGTTGTGGGGCGGGGAGAAGCAAAATGATTTTTTTAAAAAAATTACCCAGCTTGATGGGTAATCAATAAATTATCAAAGACCTTTTATTATTTTTAACTACTTAAACGTTCCTGTCCCTGATTCCTTTAAAGTAAATCTTACTTCACCCAAATCAAAAAAAAAAAAAAAAAAAAAGAACCCCACCCCACCCCAGAAAAGATGTAACTACTGACACAACATATTATGTATGTATGTATGTATGTATACATTATGATTAGAGCTGTATGAGCCCCCAATAAAATGATTTTTGAGGGGGAAAATAAATAAAATTACTTGTAATGCATAAAAAAAAGTAAATCCTAAACATCCTTTAATCCTTAAAAGATTTCTCTCCACCATGACTTTCATTTTAATCACAAACCCATTATTATGAATCATAAGCTTTAAAAGCAAATCAACAGTTCTGTAAACTGCTAGTCCTTCAGAAATGACATTGCCTCGTTTATTTTATGAAAAAAATTTTCACAGATGTTCGAATCAGAATTGAATTTTACATTACAGTTCACTTATTCTTTCACTCTGAAGATTTTACTTTCATTTGTTCCCCCCCAAAGTTCTCCTTATCCTGTTAGGATTTTTATGGAAAACATCACATCATTGTTATACTGTTTGTTCACCATGGTCTGTCTATTGCCGCCTGTCTCTCCGTGGTGGTGTTTCACATGTGCCTCTGTTCCTTACATGTGTCATGAATGTGGGAGTTAGCTGTGGAGGCTCTCACAGTTTTGTGGGTGGGTTTGTGCATAGGGTCCTCAGCATCAACTTCATGGCAGTGGGTTTTGGGTTTGGTGTGTGCATAGATGACTTTATGGATAGCAATTTGTACTCTAGTATCAGATGATATAAAATAATAATAATTTATCAAGGGTTTGTGAGGGTGGGAGGGAAAATAAAAGGAGGAGCTGATACCAAGGCCTCAAGTAGAAAGAAAATGTTTTGAAAAGGATGATGGCCACATATTATGTACAAATGTGCTCAACACATGGATGTATGAATTTTTATTGGGGGTTGTAAGAGCTCCCAATAAAGTCATCTAAGAAAGAGAGAGAGAGAGAGAGAGAGAGAGAGAGAGAGAGAGAGAGAGAAAGCAGTATGAAAATGTCAACTAGCTTTGTGCTCTCTGTGCAGTATGAAAAAGTCAACTAGCTTTGACCAACCTGCCCCCTTCTCCCCCCACCAAAAAAAGACAAAGTAGGCAAACAAGAATTAAAAATACATATTGTATACAATATTAAGGTTAAAGGAACCAGGTAAGACTATTGAAATACATCTATAGCAGCAGTTTTCAACCTGTGGGTCATGATCCTTTCATAAGGATTGCTTGGGACCAGCAGAAAACACATTTCTGATGGTCTTAGGAACCAAGACACCACTCCTCTATCCTTCTCCAGGCAAATCTGCTCACATGCAGATGCACCCATGCTGCACCATGCTTCAAGACAAAATTTCATTTATTTGTAATTAGAAATAAATATTTCAGAATATATAATTACATACTGTTCTGTGATTAATTACTATGCTTTAATTATGTTTAATTTATAACAATGGAAATACATCTTGCATATCAGATATTTACATGACGATTCATAACCGTAGCAAAACTATAGTTAAGAAGTATCAACAAAAATAATTTGCGGTTGGGGGGGGGCCACCACAATGTGAGGGACTGTATTAAAGGGTCCCAACATGAGGAAGATTGAGAACCCCTGCTACCTATTCCATTTGTTTGGGGGGGGGGTCATCACTGCCCTCTCGTGGTCTTGGGAGCTACCCAGCTTTGCTCCTGGAGAGCTGCTGCTGGATTTGAACTGCCAAGCCTGTGGGTCACAGTCCCGCACTCAACCACTATGCCACCGGGGCTCAGCCCCTATTCCATTTTTGACATTGTGGACTGGCTCTGTAGCTGGTGGGACTCACCGCCTCCTGCCCTGAGTATGCAGTTAACTAATAGCACTAGAGCTTGGGGAATGGATTGGCAAGAGTGTTATTAGACTATCTGAGTAAAATTGAATATCTTAGGCAGAAAAAAGTTTAAGATGAATAGGGATAGTGACAACCTGACTTACTCTTCTGAAGACTAAAGGAGCCGTGATCTATGCCTGCTTGTTCTTTGGAGGAATACGCTTTCTTTTTATTTAAAATTTTATTTTGAATTTCAGCATAGTTGATCATTTCTATATTCCAGGATAACTGTTTGCTTGGCCTTGCTAATAATTTTTAGTAATTCAACTGTGGTGTGTTTGTGCTCACGTATTACTGTGTTTACTGATTAGAGTTTTGCTTTGTTTTTCTGTTTAAAGATACTGCTGTTTAGTAAAGTTTCTTTTAAATATATAAAATACACATATATACATATATACACCTTTATTATGAGTTGAGTGAAGGTTTGCAGTGCAGATCAGCTATCCATTCAGTTGTTTATATCTAGTATGTTTCCTCTCATTCATTACAATCTCTGTAATGTAATATCACATGTGTTTCCTCTTTCCATTCTTCCTTCACTCCTGTGTCTATGGGTCATTGTTACCTTTTTGATCTCAAGTGGCTGAGTATTCTAAATTGTGTGCATATCCCTGGTAGTATTGCTCTCCATGGGATTCTGTCTGTGGCTTGGCTGAAAATTGAGCAATGGGGGCGGAAGTTCCAGATTGAAGGGTGATGCCTGTCTTCTCAAAGCAGAACCTACTATAACAACAGTGACAGAAAACTTATGGGAATCAAGCTTGGGACCTTCACTTGCGGATGAGACACAACTCAAATTGAGAAGACATGGCTGTAAATATCTATTAATAATTGAAACCTGGAGTGTAGGAAGTATGAATCTAGGAAAAGTAGAAGTTTTCATAAATTAATATGGAACTTGTAAAGATCAACATCTTAAGTGTTAGTGAGCTGAAATTTTGAATCAGAAACCATATGGGTTACTATGCCAGAAATAACAGATTAAAGGAGAATGAAGTCTCCTTCAGTGTCCCCCAAAAACATTCCAGGAATTACCCTAACGTAAAAAGCTGCCTGTGGATGAGACCACTTACCCACTTACAAAGAAAGCATTTTAATATAACTATTACTCAGATGTATGCACCGATACTCAAATTTATGAAGCTAGTGATGCAGAATTGAAAAGTGTTATCAGTGTCTTCAGTTTGAAATTGATCAAACCTGCCATCAAAATGCATTGATCATTATTGGTGATTGGAATGCAAAAGTTGCAAGCAAGAAGGAGCAGTATTAGGAAAATATGGTGTTGGTGACAGAAATAAAGGTGGAGATTATTTAGTAGAATTTTTGCAAGAACAATGACTTCATTGTAACTATCACTTTTCAGCAACACAAACTACTCACAGGGAGTTTTCCAGATGTAATACATATAAATCAAATTGAATACATCTGTGGGAAGAAACAATGGAAAAGCTCAATATCAGTCGGCAAAACCAGGCCAGGGGTTGACTGTGGAATGGACCATCAATCAGTTGCTTATATGTGAGTTCAGGTTGAAGCTGAAGAAAATTGAAACAAGTCCACAAAATAAAACAGTGAGAGCCAAAATATGACATGGAATGTATCCCACCTGAATTTGAGAACATCTCAAACATAGATTTTCTAAGCAGCGAACACCAAGAACAGATGAGCTGGCGGGTGACATCAAGAGCATCATTCACGAAGAAAGCAGATGGTTATTTAGAAGATGGGAAAGGAAGAGAATGTCAATGTGGATGTCAGAAGAGACTCAGATACTTGCTCTCAATTATCGATTAGCTAAGGCAAATGGATGATGTCAGAGAGTTGAACAGAAAATTTCAAAGAAGATGTGATGAAAGCTGGTGGTGTCTGACTATCAAAAGATACAGCCTCAGGGTCTTAAAGGCTTGAAGGTAAACAAGTGACCTTCTAGCTTAGAAGCAACAAAGCCCTCATGGAAGAGGCACACCAACCTGTGTGATCACGAGGTGTCAAAAGGATCAGGTAGCAAAGAACAAAAAAATCATATCATTGTGAAGTACAGATTGTGGATCCAAAGTCCATCTGTAGGCAATTTGACATCCCCTTACAGAGGGGTTATGGGAAAGAGATGAACCAGTCAGGGTGCAGTGTAGGAATGATGAAATGTACAACATTCCTCTGGTTTCCCCCCTCCACTATCATGATCTCAATTCTACTTTACAGATCCAGCTAGACCAGAGGATGTGCACTGACACAGATAGGAACTGGAAACACAGGGAATCAAGACAGATGACCCCTTCAGGACCAATGGTGAGAGTGGCGATACTAGGAGAGTGGGGGGAAGGTAGGATAGAAAGGAGGAACTGATTATAAGGATCTACAGCTAATCTTCTCCCTGGGGGATGCACAACAGAAAATGGGTGAAGGGAGACATCGGACAGTGTAAGACATGACAAAATAATAACATAAATTATCAAGGGCTCATGAGGGAGGGGGAAAAAATAAGGAGCTGATACCAAGGGCGCAAGTAGAAAGCAAATGTTTTGAGAATGATGATGCCAATAAATGTACAAATGTGCTTGACATACGATTGGGTGTATGGGTTGTGATAAATGTTGAACAAGCCCCCAGTAAAATGAAAAAATACAAAGGTCTAGATTTAGAAAATGAAACAGTAAAAACACGCTCAGCATATCTTAAACTGAAAGAGCTGAAGAAAAAAATTCAACCCTGGTGGACAATATTGAAAGATTCTGTGGGTGCACAAGAAGTTGGAAAGAGTGCATAGTCACTGTACCAAAAAGAACTAGTTGACTTTGAGTCTTTACAGGATATAGGGATCCTAAATGAATATCTAATAATAAGTGAATACACTTATTGGATGGATCCTCTGTGAAACCTGTATATATTCATGAGTACAGTCCTATACCTGTTCAGACTGCATTTCTCTCTGTGAATTAAAAAATTTTTGCTGTTACCACTTGTATCTTGGGAATTATAGACCCAGACCTCCCCAGAGCTAACATCATGTTGCCTTAGGCTTTGGATAAGATCCAGACTTTAAGTGTACTCAGAAGAAAAAAAGAATTATTGCTGTTGATGGTATAGTTCTTCTGAACAGTACCTTTATCTTTCTAGGTGTAATAACTCCTTGGGACTCTAGTGCCCCATATGGAACTGTGAAGTGATGAGGCAGAGGTGTGTTAGAAGCTTTGTAGTTTAACTTCCTCATTTCACAGATGAGAAAATGGGCCAGAAAAACTTGCATGAAGTGCCTAAAATGAGATGACTAGTTATGGACAAGGTGGCACCAGTCAAATCTTCTGGATACCTCCTAGAATGCCATAGTGCCTCACGCACGAGGAGTTGAAACATCTTCCTGAAGATGGGACAGAGCTTTATTTATTGCCAAGTCTGAGCCCAACCCTTATGAGTAGATTAAGAGACATGAAACAAATGGTGGAGGTTTGGGGGAGATGACCTGCTTTTTGCACTGCTGCTGCTGCTGTTGGATTGGCTTTGACTTACACTCATTTTATGTGGAACAGACGAAGATATTGCTTGACCCTGAACCAGCTTCTCAGTTGTTGGTGAGGTCGGGTCTATTGTTACAGGCGCTGTGTATTTGGAATGAAAACAAAGTTCCTTCACTGTCATTGGGTTGACATGGACTGATAACAGCCCTGTGAGTCAGGGTAGACCTGCCTCTGGGTATCTCAGACCACACATCTTACCTGGCAGAGAAAGTCTGAGTTCTCCCACAGAGCTGCCGGTGTTTTCGAACTTCTGACCTTGCTATCAGGGCTCCGACCTTATCACCTAAGGGGCTCATATTCCAGCACAATACCAGAAACCATACTGCTTGGATCCATACAGTTTCTGTAGGACTACGTTTCGAAAGGAGATGTTTGTTTCTTTCTTCCTAGTCTGTCTTAGTCTTGAAGATCCACTGAAGCCTGTCTGCCATGGCCTACCCTACTGGCATTTGAAATACTGATGGCACCATAGAAACACACAAGCCATTACTACAAAACAGACAGCTGGGTGGTGAGGTTTCCTTTGTGCTCAGTTGCTCTAAGAGATAACCATGCTGAGAGGAGCACTTGCTACTGGGGGCTACCTCTAGCTTCACAAAAACAATACTTTCACAAGTGATTCATTGTATGTCAGAAAGGAGAAGGGTAGGTAAGATGGTGCTTTCTTCTCTTTGTTACCAAGGAATCGATTGCTTGCTCAGAAAAGGGACAAAAATGGCTGTTGCTAATGTCTCTAAAGTGTTAAAGATCAAAGGTGTTGCTCTGAAGACCAAGAAAGTGTACTTGATCTAAGCCTTGTTCTTTTCAGTTGCACCATATGCAATGAATAAAGAATGTCAAAGAAGAATGGATGTCTTTGAGTTACAGTGTTAGCCAGTAATATTGAATGGACTTCCAGAAGTACCAACTCTCCACCTTGGAAGTATAGCCAGATGGTCCTTAGCTGTGAGGATGGTGAAACTTGCCTTCTGCATTTGGACTTGTCATCTGGAGGGGACAGGCCCTGGAGAGGACAGCATGCTAACAGAAGCGGGTCATTGAACAATAGGAAGATCTTTAATGAGGCAGATTGACACAGTGAATGTTGGAATGGGCTTAAACGTAATAACGATCGTAAGATGACTGTGTTAGTCTGGGTACACTAGAGAAACACATTCAGGGAGCTTTATATAGAAGAGCAACTGTATATTGAGAAAATACCACAGCCCTGTCCAGATCAAGTCCAGATGTCCGATATTAGCTCTATATCTGATACTAGTCCATAAATTCCTCCTTAGGCCCACGCAAAACATGCAATGACACCGAATACAGAAAGATCACAGGTCACTGGGAGGGAAAGTCTTGTGGATCCAGTGACAGTGGAACACTGACATGGGTCTCCATGTGGCTGCTCTGGCTCCATTAGCATGGTTCCCTTTCCCTGTGTCTTGCCAATAGGAATACAAAACAGAGAGCGTAAGTCTGGCCTCAAGTGATCTATTTATATCCTTTGTGCCCCCAAATGAGGTAATCGATCTGTGACCTGATTGGCAGGAAAAACCCCGCCCCTTCACTCTTAATAGTTTCAAGTTGGCACCAGGTTCTATAACTAGACACAGTGGCTCAGGATTGGGAAGCATTTTGTTCTGATGTACAGAGACTCGGAGTTGGAACCAACGTGATTGCACCTAAGCACAACCGCCTGAGTTTCCACGCTCTCAGTTCCATTAACGGAGTGCTCAGTCAGCAGGTGCCTGCGGGACCCAGGGGAAGTGAAGATGAATACAGCGAAATTCGACTCTCCAAGAATGCATGCAGTACTGCATGGGAGGGAGTATCTGAATGCCATTATTAATAGAGGATGTTTCACAATCTTCATTTCAAAGAATTTCTCCCTTGATCTAACCCAAATTCTTCCATTTGAAACCTTTCCCCAAGGCATGCCTGTAACTGTAGATGGTCACTGATGTCAGTGGACTTTCTTTTCTCAGGGGTAGGGTTGCTTTCTTTCTGGTTCTTTTTCATCCATCACCTTGACGTGTCCCTCTCTGAGTCACCTTGTGCAAGCTGTATAGCCCTATAGCTTCTAAAACATCGTTATGTGGCAGACATAAGATCTCGTTCACCTAGGGAAATTAACCCAACGTATATTTGTTCTAGCAAGCAATCCTTGAATTCACTTGTATTTCCATAGAAACAATGGGGGGGGGGAGGATTGAATTAGAATTCAGAAGAGATGCTTATTGTGTGCAAATGATAAATGACACCATTTGAATGCAGCTTTGCATCTATTGTCTCATTATCCCCTCCTCCATAAACCTATGGGATCCAAGGGGAAGTCTGACTATCCTTAGTGGACAGGTGCTGGATGAGGGAGTACAGACGAGGTAACAGGTTAAACACCGAAAGGCCAAACTGGCTGCCATTCAGGTGATTCCTCCTCAGAGCGACCCCCAAGGACAGAGCAAGGACTGCCCTGTGGGTTTCCGAGACTGCAGCTCTTTACCGTAGAAAAGGCCATTTCTCCCCTGAGGAGTGGTGCTCGGTTTCGAACTGCTGGCTTTGTGATGAATAGCCCAGCACATACCATGTTATGTCTCTAGGGATCCTCTTGTGACAGGTGACAGGTCAGGACTGGACAAAGTTAGGTTAGTTACTGGAGTCTGTGTTCCTTTTTTGTGATTTTCTTCAAATGAAAGCATAATCATGACCTTTGTTAGGTGAAAAAAGCATTAATATGTTTGGTAACATCAGCACGTTGGTCATTGTGACTTTTCTGTTTTACTCCCCTCCCTGATGCACCCATCCTGGGTGTGCAGCTGACCTAATGACCCTGTCGTCCCTAATCATACTGATTTTGGCCCGAGGATAGGCATCTAACCAGAAGCAGGATTCTCAGACTTTCTTCTTGAAATATGAGATTGGCTCGTAGAAACTACTCAGTGTCGTTCTGCTCTTCAGTAAGGAGATGAAAAGTCAGACTGACTCAGGGGTAAAGTTAAACTGGGAAAACTAGTGATGAGGGAAGATTAAAGTTATTGGGTAGTCACTTCCTAGTTGACTGGAGTTAGACCCTCTTAAGATCAGGGATCCATCACTTCTTTATTTAAATTTTTTTATCATTTTATTGGAGGCTTGCACAGCTCTTAATCACCATCCCTCTATCCATCCATCCACTGAGCCACTGTATCGAGCACGTTTGTACATTTGTTGCCATCAGTCTTTCAAAACATTTTCTTTCTACTTGAGCCCTTGGTATCAGCTCCTCATTTTTTCCTTCCTCCCCTCACCCACCCCCATGAACTATGATAATTTATAAATTATTTTTCATGTCTTATTAAATTTAATTATTTTCATGTTTTACACTGACTATGTCTCCCTACACCCACTTTTCTTTTGTTCATCCCCTTGGGAGGGAGTTATATGTAGATCATTATGATTCATTTCCCCTTTCTCCCCACACCTCCCACTTAACCTCTTGGTATTGCTACTCTAATTATTGGCCCCGAGGGGGTTATCTGTCCTGGATTCCTTCTGTTTCCAGCTCTTATCTATGGTCTAGCTGGATTTGTAAGGTCGAATTGGGGTCATGATAGTGGGGTGAGTGGTGGGGTGAGAGGAAGCATTAAAGAACTAGAGGAAAGTTGTATGTTTCTTTGGTGCTATACTGCAATCTGACAGGCTTGTCCCTTCCTTGTGACCCCTGTGTAAGGGGATGTTCAATTGTCTACAAATGGACTTTGGGTCTCCACTCTGCATGCCCCCTCTTTCACATTGATAAGTTTTTGTTCTTTGATGCCTTATACCTGATCCCATAGACACCCCATGATCACACAGGCTGGTGGGCTTCTTCCTTGTAGACTTTGTTGCTTGTCAGCTAGATGGCCACTTGTTTAACTTCAAGCCTTTAAGACATCAGATGCTGCATCTTTTGATAATCAGGCACCATCACCTTTTTTCATCACATTTCCTTATGCACTCATTTTGTGGCAGGAGGGTATGCATCACAGAATGCCAGGATATTAGAACAAAGTGTTCTTGTGTTGAGGGAGTACTTGAGTAGAGACCCAATGTCCATCTGTTTCCTTAATACTTAACAGCTAAATATATGTCCATAGATCTATGCCCCTATCATTATATAAAATATATTTACATATGTACATGCCTGTATTTAGACCTGTATAAATGTCCTTTGCCTCCTAATTCTTTCCTATATTTTTTACTTTCCTCATATCCCACCATCTTATCCCACCTTCATTTGGGTTAACTAATTCCTTTTTGTTACATTTCCCTTGATGAAGCCCCACTAGGTATCTTATATCCTTCTCTCCATTGATTTTAGTTCATTTGTTGTTCCCTTTTCTCTAAGTTGGTTGATCCCTATCCCCCTTCCTTTCTCCTACCTCCCCCTCTCCCATGTCCCCCTGGAATTGTCAGCCTATTGTTTACTCCTCCACATTCTTTATTCCACCTAGCTAATCTAGAATAAGCAGAAAAACAAGACAGGGCAAAACAAAACAAGAAAAGAAAGCAACAACAACAAACAACAACAACCAAAGAAAAGCCTATGCGTAGTTCCCTTAAGAGTGCTTTCTGATTGAGGCTGATGGGGTGCCACGCCCTGACCCCCAAGTCTATTTTGGGTATTCCTTGGGGACTTCATTACTTTGCTGCCCTTGCTGCTCTGATGCATGCCTTCAGTGTTTCGCCCCAGTGGGGCTGTCATTTCTGAGCTATCCAAAATTCATTTAATACATTCTCTATTTGCTTAAGCATCCTGAGTAAATTTCAACTCCTTACAATCAAATGATAAGACCCAAAAGCTTTATTTAGCAAAAGGGAGCCATTTCTGCCTTTTTTTTTTAATGGTATTGATGGAGTGTGAATTTCTTTAGCAAAGTAAGGAGCGAATGTTTGATCATAGAAAGCTTCCCTGGCAGTAGGAACGCCTTCTCCAGGTATATTCTAGAGCTGGAAGAATCACAAAACCAAATAAAACACCCTCTAAACGCTCTGCAGTCATATCTGTTCCAACTCATAGTGATCTATAAACTAAAAACAGGACTTAAAAAACACCCCAAACTCCACTTTGTCACCAAGTTGATGCCAATCCCTAGCAACTTTGGAGACTAGCGTAGAACTGCCCCTGTATATATAACTATAGATATACTCTTTACAGGAGCAGAGAACCCTGTTTTCTTCTTCAGAGCAGTCGATGGTTTCAAACTGCTGACCTTGTGGTCATCAGTGCGATGCAAAACCACTGCAACACCAGGTCTCTTCCACAGTGAATCTCGAGAGCAGAGTAGAATTGCCCCTGTGGGTTTCTGAGACTGTAAATCTTTACAGGAGTAGGAAATTTCGTCTTGTAGTTAGCATCCCAAATCGAGTAACCCCCTGTTGCCAGGGCTCCTCATAAGAACCACAGGGAAGTTATTCTCATCTCTGAAGGCTACAGATAAAGTTCACCAGCCAGGAAGTTGGTGGTGGTTAGGCACCTAGGAGCCATTAGGGGGCAGTGGACATCTCCCCTGAGCTGAGTTAACACTGACATTTCTTTGGGGAGAGTAGGAATCCTGGCAGCCCCTTCCTCATTTCTGTTCCCTGTCCTCTGGGCTTATTAGAATCCTAGAAACCTCTGAATTCCGTGTTTCTTCATTTTTCTTAAAAACAAAAACACCTTGGAATGCATTTTCATTTTTTGCATAACTATGGCGGACATCTGTGACTGCTTTTACTATCTCATCTCCAGCCTTGCTTGTGGTGTCACAGCTCCTTGGTCAGGGTCCTTGGTTCAGCCTGCTCAGAATGTGGGATCTAACTGGCCAAACGAGCTGTTTTGTTCAAAGGTCTCCACGCTTGAGAACTCTTGTTCATTGGGAGGAGGTGCCACTTAGAGTGTGTTTGGCAGACGGTAGCTACCCCATTTGTTCTTAGAACATTCTTGTGGGGATGGCGCTATGATTGCTGGACTTCCACTTTTGGAGATGGAAATTTGAATGCAGAAAATCTGCTTCTGATGGATGGCAATTCTTGGACAGATACAAAACCTGTGGGCAGAAGTGAGTTGAAAATTAAGCAAATACTATATTGCATCTATTTCTTACAGAAGAAAAAGAAAAGTGCAGGATTCATTCAGCTTTGTAAGCAATTGGCTATGATAATTCATACTTATGGAATACCTCGTATGAGTCCAAAGCACATCTGAGCCTATGCTACCATTATATTGACAAGTAATCAATAGTAGGCACTAACTGGTGTAAAGGCCAGATACTACCTTGGAAGTGAGTCAAGTTGTATTTGTTTGAAGGATTTATAAGAAAGAGGTCCTAATGGAATACACAGCTGAGAGATGAGCAACATTCTGTAGTGACACAGCCAGGTATTCACTTCTGGGTTCCCTGAAGGGGCTTCGACGGTGGCTACTCCAACATGTATGGTTATCTCTGAGTAAGTGAGGATCACAGTGGGATTTATGGAAAGTTTTACTCTTCAGTGGTGGCACTACCCTCCCCGCCCTCTGCCCAAACTCAGTGGAATATTTATGACAAGCGATGGCCTCATTTATTTTGCTGTGGTATAACATGACCACAGGGGCTGATGTGCTTCAAGACATAGAAGTATTAACTCAGCCCCCCTTTAAATCTTCAGGCTCTGTAGGCTTGCAAAGCTGGTCCCATTCCTTTCTCGATCTTACAGAATTGGAACAAAGTTAGTTACCCAGGTGTGATTGAGAAGCTGGTTCACAGCTCTCAAGCCAATGATCTGTTAGACTGTTTTAGCATTTTAGAGGTGGAAAAGTTAAGACAGGCAGGTAGTTACTGTTGACTCCAGTCCATAATGACCTGGGGTGTGAGAGCTGTCCTGTGCCATATTCATGGTCATAGGTATGCTGGGGTCCATGGCTGTGACTCCTGTGCCACGCCTTCTCATTGAGGACTACCACAACCAAACCCAGTTGTTTGCAAGTTGATTCTGACTCATGGCCAGCACATAGGATGGAATAGCACTGCCCCTGTAGGGTTGACAGAGCATGTGCGAACGCACACACACAATTTTCAAAAGATGGAATGGAATGGAAATAGTTGTGTACTATGAAGATGTATATTAGGGACCATATTTTGGACTGGAACTTCAAGGAGGAACTTTTGAAGAGAATGCTGTTTATACTGAGAACCTAAAGATGAGGTGTCCACCCCCACGCCCCTTCAGAAGAATGCACTTCAGAGAACAGCACTGAGGCTACAGCGTGGGAAGAGGGACACGTTGCATTAGGGCACGTGGAAGAAATGCAGAGGGACGGAGAGGGAGGAGAGGACATCCTGGCCCAACAAGCCTCAAGCAGATGTTCCTGCTGAGAGCAGACAATACACAGGGAGGTCCATAGGGCTGGCCCCACCACAGTGCCCCTCAATGAACCATGACTCTGCAGGGGACAGCCCTGGAGACACAGTGCAGGAACAGTGCACAATCGGCTCAGTCACACCGGGGCAGGCACTGAGGGCACGCTGCAGAGCAGGAGGGGGAGCAGAGTGATGAGACCTCTGGGGAATACCAAGACTAGACTTTGGAGACAGAGTGTGGTGCCCCATCAGACTCGTCTGGAAAGCTCTCGTAAAGGCCAACAAGTAGCCTATTTATAGGCTTTTCCATTTTTGTGAGTGGCTTTCTTGTTATTTTGTTCTCGCTTTCTGCTGCTGCTGTTGTTATTGTTTTGTTGGTTTTGACTTCCTTTCTTGTTTTATTTGGTTTTGCCTGGTTTTTACACTTATTAATGTATCTAGATAAGATAGATGGGATGAAAAATTGGGATATGAAAAGAAAGGGGACAATGGTTCTGGGGGCAGGGGATACAAAAAGGGAGGTGGGAGAAAGGAAGGGCGATGGGAACCAACCCATGGACAAGGGAACAACAGATGAACTAAAATAATGGAAGGAAGGTCATAGGATTCCTGGTGGGGCTCATTCAAGGGCCATGTAGCAGTGAGGACTTACTAAACCCGAACGAAGGCTGGACGTGATGGTGGGACAAGAGGGAAGTAAAAAGAAAATAGAGGAAAGAACCAAGAGGCAAAGGATAGGTATAGAGACCTAAATACAGGCATGTGTATATGTAAGTATATATATAATGTGAGGGGAATATAACTATGTACTCATACCTATATGTTAAGAATTAAAGTTGCATTTGAACATTGGGCCTCAACTCAAGTACTCCCTTAACACAAGAAGACTTTGTTTTAACAATCCGGCATTCTGTGATGCTCACTTTTCCAACACAATCACTGAAGACAAAATGGGTGCATAAACAAAAGTAATGAAAAAAGCTGATGGTGCCCCGCTATCAAAAGATACAGTGTCTGGGGTCTTAAAGACTTGAAGATAAACAAGCGGCCATCTGGCTCAGAAGCAACAAAGGCCATATGGAAGAAGCACACCAGCCTATGTGCTCATGAGGTGCCGATGGGATCAGGTATCTGGCATCTAAGACCCAGAATAAAATCATACCCAAGGTTGGGGGTGGGGGGTTATGGAGTGGAGACCCAATGCCCATCTGTAGACAATTGGACATTCCCTCACTGAGGGCTCATAGGGAAGAGATGTGCCAGTCAGGGTGCAGTATAGCATTGATGAAACACACAACTTTCCCTAGCTCTTTGGTGCTCCTTTCACCCCACTATCATGACCTCAATTCTACCTTGAAAGTTGGATTAGACCAGAGCATGCACACTGCTACAGATAAGAGCCCCCAACACAGGAAATCCAAAATAGATGAACCCTTCATGGCCAATGAGGAGAGTAGAGATACCAGGAGGATTAGGGGAGGGTGAGAGGAAAAGGGAGAATCAATCACAAGGATCAACCTAGAATCCCTTCTAGGGTGATGAGTAACGAGAAAGTAGGTGAGAGACAATGGAGGATGATGTAAGATCTAGATTTAAAAGTCTATAATTTATCAAGAGCTTATGAGGGAGGTCGGCTGGGCGAGGGCGGAAGCAAAAATGGGGAGCTGATATTGGGCTCAAGTGGGAAGAGAATGCTTTGTAAATGATGGTGGCGGCATATGTGCAAATGTGCTTGACACATTGGAGGAATATATGGATTGTGATAAGAGATGTAAGAGCCCCCAATAAAAGTAATTAAAAAAAATGAGTCAGTTCTGCTGAGCAGGAAAGAACTTGTTTTGTGGGCATAGCTGAAGCTGGAATGTGTGAACACGGAGGGAGGGAGATAAGTTGGGAGGGCTAGGGAAGTACACAAGCTTGTACTTCTGGCTATTCGAGGTCTGGAATCTTGAAATCTCTGAATTCAAATCCTTGTGATCTTGGCCATGTGAGTCAAATTTCACTTCACTAAAATAAGGAAAAGCTTACATACATACACAATTGTGCAAGTGAAGTGATTCTAATTATTTGGTGCTTAGCAGGGCTGCTTCCTCTCTTTTGCTGTTTTTGTTTTTCTCTCTCTGCATTTCTTCTCAAGACTGTGGGTGTGCAGGATAGTCATGTAACTTTGATCCTCTTTGCTCTTTCCCATTATTTCCCATTAATCAAGAAACTGAATAATCTATGACTATGTAAGAACTTTCAGTCCTATCTTTGCCATTACTTTTTTTTTTTTTTTTTTTGGTTTTTGTGGGCTTCACTGCCCCTGGTGGTCGTGGGGGCTACCCAGCCGCCACTGGATTTGAACCGCCAAGCCCGCAGGCTGCAGTTCCGCACTCAACCATTTATGCCACCAGGGCTCAGCCCGCCATTACTTTTATAAATTAAAACAGACCTAGATTCAGTCCTTCCAAATGTGGTCTCAGGTCTATCCTTCAGAGATATTTAAGTTTGTTTTTGCTTAGCATTTTGTTTACAAATTAGCTGTGATTTTTTGACTTGTAAAAGACATTGTTTATTTTTCCTGTTTGTATTTTGTTCATTTCTTTTTAAAAAATCATTTTAATGGGGACTTGTACAACTCTTATCACAATCTATGCATACATCCATTGTGTCAAACACATTTGGACATTTGTTCTCCTCATCATTCTCAAAACATTTTCTTTCTGCCTAAACCATTGGTATCAGTTCCACATTTTCCCCCTCCATCTCCCACCCACCCTCCCCCCTGATAATTTTTTTTGGGGACATCACTGCCCTCTGGTGGTCGTGGGAGATACCCATCCTGCTCTGCTGGATTTGAACCACCAAGTCAGTGGGCCGCAGTCCTGCACTCAACCACTACACCACCGGGGCTCAGCCCCCCCCCCCTGATAATTTATAAATCATTATTTTTCCATGTCTTACACTGATCAATGGATGTCTCTCTTCACCCACTTTTCTGTTGACCGTTTCCCAGGAAGAGAGTTGTATGCAGACCCTTAAAATTGGTTCCCTCTTTCTACTCCATCTTCCCTCCTTCCTCCCGGTATTGCCATTCTCATCACTGGTCCTGAAGGATTCATCTGTCCTGGATTCCCTGTGTTCCAGTTCCTATCTGTACCAGTGTACATCCTCTGGTCTAGGGGGATTTGTAAGGTAGACTTGGGATCATGATAGTGGGGAGTGGGGAAGGAAGCATTTAAGAACTAGAGGAATGTTGTATGTTTCATTGTTGCTATACTGCATCCAGACTGGCTCATCTTCTCCCCACGACCCTTCTGTAAGGGGATGTCCAGTTGCCTACAGATGATGGGTTTTGGGTCTGCAATCTGCACTCCCCTCATTCACAATGATATGATTTTTTGTTCTTTGATGCCTGATAGCTGATTCCTTTGACACCTTTTGATTACAAAGTATTCTGTTTTGATGCATAACGTAAATGTTGACTATGGGACTTAGCAAAGGAAATGTGTTTGTCCTGAAATCTTTTAGTTGCCGCTCCTGCGGAGAGGTATCACTTGTTTCAGTGTAAATGATGCAACGACACACAGGATGCTTCTGTTCTTCGTCTCTATAGATTGAGAAGGGGTTTTAAGGAAGCACTTGGGCACTCACTTCTGAAGATACACAGATACCTCAGATTCTAAACCATTCCTAAGAGGCCACAGAAACGATCTTCCTTCCAAGGAAATATACTAGATTAATGTGTCAGTCCGGGTAGACTAGAGAAACAAATTCATAAACATGCATATGGATGTAAGGGAAAGGTATATATACAAGAGAATTGGAACATTGAGAAAGCATTCCAACCCAGTCCAGTCTAAGTCCATAAGTCCAATATTAGCCCATATGTCCATAAGTCCAGATTAGCCCATTAGCCCATATACCAATCTATGAAGTCTCCTTCCAACTCACGAAGCGTGTGCAATGACACCAGGACAATTACAGGCCAGTGGGTGTAGAGTCTTGTGTGTCCAGTGGCAGTAGAAGCATCCCAGTTTTGGCAGGGGTCTCTCCATGGCTCCTCATTTCCAGGGCTTAGGGTCCACCAGTAGTATCCATTGGCATTAGAAACCTCTCAGTGCTGGCAAGGGTCTCTGGCTTCACAGGTCTGGTTCCATCAGGGTAAGGCTGTGTATGGCTTCTCCTCTGGCTCCTCCAGGTCCTTGGACACTGCCATCTTGTCTTGTTAGTTGAGTGTCTCCCAACAACTGGGGAGATGGTCTCTCCTCTCCATGAGGGAAATATCGCGAGACTTCCCAGCATTCTCAGAGAAAGCCATGCCCACAGAGGTCTCATTGGCTATCTCCAGCTTGGCAGAATAGACTCCACCCCTATATTCCCAATTATGAAATTGACACACGAGTACATGACTGTCACAATTAAAGAGGTTCTCTTTTTTTCCCCTCCCTCCTTATGAAACACACACACACACACACACACACACACACACACACACACCACACACACACAAACATTGTAAACAGTGCTTCAAGCCAATGCTTTTTGGTTCATTCATGGTCATTGGTGTAAAAATGGAATTGATCCAAATTTGTAAAATATACGTGTCCTGGAGTAATAACCAAATGGGAAAAATTATGGGTTAGGGCCTGCTGGGAACTAAATCTACCTCAAAGCAGACAGGGGCAGCATACACACTACAGAGAGATGACATTTCTTGGTAGACAGAGTTGGACACAGCAGATTTCAGTTCAAAGATGGGGTCAACTCTGCTTCTTCAAATTTGTGCCACATTCTACAGTCTGGTAACAATCCACTTTCCTCCATTAGACTTCTGAAAGCATACAGTCCACCTTTTCTGAGTTTCCTATTCCCTGTAATAGGAAATTTGTCCTGTAATTCAACCTGAAATGCAACCTGTAATTCGTCCCCTCTGATGACCATTCCAGAACATCCACATTTTTCAAATGTCACTGTGTCAGCCATGAATGCACTGATCCAAACCAGTTAGAAGTCTTGATTGTAAACTAGTTCTCTGATGTGGGAACAAGCACTCATATGATCAAATGCAATGTAGCTGAAAGGAAATACTGAGAGCCAAATGAAAGTAGATCATGATAGTGGGACAGGAAATAGGGGGAAAAACCAGAAGACAAAAGGCATTAATAGAGGTATATACAGGCATGCATATATGTAAAGATATTAATATGCAGCAATAGGGTTATAGGTATATGTACATAAATATGTTAAATATAAAGGTTGTAGATGGACATTGGGCCTCTACTCAAGTCCTCCTTCAACACAAGGACATTTTGTTCTAATAACCTGGCATACTGTGATGTTCACCTTCATAACATGAACGCTGAAGAAAAAATGAGTGTGTAAACTAATGTGGTGAAGAAAGCTGATGGTGCCCAGCTATAACAAGATATAGTATCTGGGGTCTTAAAGGCTTGAAGATAAGCAAGCAGTCATCTAGTTGAGAAGCAGTAAAACCCACATGGAGGAAGCACACCAGCCCGTGTGATCTCAAGGTGTCAATGGGATCAGGCATCAGAAGATCCAGAAGAAACAGTCATATTGATGTGAGTAAGGGGTTTGGAGTGGAGTCCAAAGCCCATCTGATGACAGTTGGACATCCCCTCACAAAGATTCACAAGGAAGGGACAAGCCAGCCATGCAGTATAGCAACAAAGAAACACAACATTCCTCTAGTTCTTTAATCCTTCCCCCCTTGCCTCCCCACAATTATGGACCCCATTCTTCCTTACAAAGCTGGCTAGACTGAAGCATGTGCACTAAGATAAGAACAGATAAGAACAGATAAGTACAGATAAGAACTCTTGGCATACCAAATCCAGGACAGATAAACTCATCAGGAACAATAATGTGAATAGTGATACCATTGAGGAAGGTGGGAAGGTAGGGAGAGAAAAGGGACCAATAGGGAACCAATCCAATGATAGATGTAGAAACCCCCCAATGTGAGGTAATGAACAACAGAAACATGGATGAAGGGAGACAACTTATGGTGTCTGATAGAGAAATAATTTATCATTTATCCAGGGATCGTGAGGATGGGGGAGGGAGAGAAAAAAGAGGAACTGATACCAAGGGCTCAAGTAAAAAAATGTTTTCGGAATCATGATTGCAACATATGTACAAATGTGCTTGACACACTGGATGAATGTGTGAAGTGCGATAAGAGCTGTAAGAGCCTCCAATAAAATGATTTATTAAGAAAAGGATGTTGTAGGAAGTTGATGCCTCAGATCATAGTGGCTCCCTCTGAGACTCCTGGCTTCTGTTGGGCAGCAGATGTGTTCTATGACCTCTCTTGGTTGGGTCAAATAAATGTGTATAAAATAGTGGAGAGTAGAGAGAATTCATTCAACAAATTCAGCTGGATAGAGAGAACTAAGATTATTTGCCAATGAGGTCCATGTATATTTGATTCTCATAATAGCCATACTTGTATGTGTATAATATATATAATAGATACTTCTGATAGTCAGGGTAGGTAAATATAAAGTGCTAGAAAAATACTAAGTGTTTGAAGAAAACAAATATTTTAACTGTTTTTCACAATTCTCCAGTGAATTAAATTCTCCAACCTCCCAATAGCTTACTGATGTGCATCAACTTTTACTGTAATTTTTTTCTCTGTATACAATCTTTTAAGCTGTTTTGAGTCCATTAGAAAATATCTGGTGAAAATATAAGCACAGTCCTTAACTTTTTAGCCTGTATATTTAAAAGATAATAATGGCACCATGTGATATCTGCACCTTTCTCTTCTCTTCGCTCATTGTTCAGACTGTGATAGCCTTCCTTCCATGTTTCCTGAACTTTTCCACCCAAGTCTTAGTTTCTCCGTCTTCGTATCTGCTTTTCTTTTGTTCATAAAGGAGCCTCTCCTTTTCAGAAAGTTGTGTTGTTTTTCTTTTTATCCGCCGAATTGTAATACTTTTAACTTTTCTGGTGTACTGGGGCAAATACCGCTGGGCCTCTTTGGGGGAAGCGCTTGGTCTCGTCTGATGGAAAATTACCAGTTACTTAAAATTCTGAACACTGGCTGCCCTCCTTGCTCACCCACCTCGAGCCTGCGATGCCCCTCTGGTAGGAGGATTTGCTGTCAGCCCTGGCGGGCCAGTGCCCATCTAGGAGAGGGCCAGTCCTCATGCAGCGTTGCTCTAGGTGAGTTCTGTCCAAGGGGCTCGGTCCCTTCCCTGTAAACATTGTCTGATGGTGTCATTCTGAGGCAAGGGGCAGAGCCAAGGCGGGTTGTGTTGCTGTTGTTGGTTCCACAATGTCTGCTTTTCCTGGCAGGGCACTTGGGGCCATGCTGTTCCCGCCTGTGTCCTCATCTGTTGATCATTCCCTTCGTCCTGGGTCAGCGCAGAGGTCACCACACAGAGCGGTTTGCTCAAGCACCCGCAAGATGATAAAGAAGAGAAAACCAAGAGGTCCTTCCACACCTGGCAAGGGGCAAAACAAAACTAGTAAAATGCAAGTCCCAAATCTCACATTTTCCTTCAAGTAGGCAGTCCAAGATGGAAATTCTCTGAATCATGCCCTGTAAATATTTTCACCCTTAGTTTATTTTCCTTACGCCTTTTGTAGTCGGGGAAGAACAGAATAAAAAGAGAGAGAGGAGAGATGAAAGTTCAAAGAAAGCTTGGGAACTTGACTTTCAGAAGGAGACTCTAGAGCAGCGGGTTTCAACCTGTGGGTCATGACCCTTTCACAGGGGTCACCCGATTCATAACAGGAAAAAATGCAGTTAAGTTGCAACGAAAATAATTTTAATGGTGTGTGTGTGTGTTGGGGGGGGGGGGGTTCCACCACAACACGAGGAAGTGTGTTTAAGGGTATTAGCGAGGTTGAGAACCACTGCTCTACAGATACAAAGTAAAATGGTGTTAAGAACCACTTCTGCACTGAAGAGGAGGAAGGTACCAAATTTAAGTGCTAAGTGACTGGTATTTAAAACTAAGAGGGGTATAAATTGCTTATTTCAGACCAAAATAATTGCTATTCAATTTCAAGAATAAGTGGCATAGTGTCCAAACATTGGAATGATGAAGGAGTCCTATTCATTATCAACAAATGTAGATTTTAACAAAGCCATAATACAACACTAGCTGTGGTTTTTCATTATTAAAACGTGTACTTTTTTGACAAAAAGTACAAAATATAAAAAATTCTCTCTAAAAATAAAACTCTTTAACCTGTAATTTGAGAGCTACCCAATTTCAAGATGAAGTTCCCTGACAAGCTCTTTCTCCCTTGTGACAGAATGTCTCTTTTCAGTTTGAGTCATCATCGCACATTTATGAAATCTGACAATGCTATTTTTACACAGTCTTAGACATTTGGGTCAAGGTGACTGACGAGTGAGACATTGCAAAGGTGGAGTCACTTGACTGATTGAAAGGGGTTGGTGAAGAAGGTCACCAGGAGGTGGGCGAGAAAGTCGTGCAGCTAGGCAGAGGGCACCAGATGAATTTTACGGACTTTACCGCTTTGCCTGCCATTCCAGCTACAGAAGCTTGAGCTGCAGAATCTAATCCTCCATTCAGCCTTGGAATTCGCCCAGTGAGAGTCCAGAGTTCTGAAACTGGAACCCTGGGTCTGTTTGTTGCTCTCTGTTTATCTACCAAGTGCATCTTCTATTCTGCTTTAGTTGATAACTGTGGTGACTTAGATAGAGGATGTGATTTCTTGTTGTTGTTGTCGTTTTTCCCCCCCTCATTTCCTGTTTTTATTGACAAGATATCAAGGCGCCAGATTTCCTGTGCTTCTGAGAGCTTATGGAAGCCACTACACAAAGAGGGATGAAAGAAGGCTTTTATCCTCGGCTCTCACAGAGAATGCGTTCCTGGCAGTCTACAGTGTCATAGCATGGGGAGGCCACAGCTGGGGATGCCATTAATGGCCCTTGCATTTGCAAAAACACAGATCCATAAACTGCACTGACGTCTTTTTAAATGTGTGCCATATTTGGGTCAATGGTGGGGAGAGGCACAAATAATTAGCAAGCAGGGTAGGCTTGTGCTTACAGCAGGCGGGCATGTTTTCAATGTGCCCTGGTATGGGGTGGAGCATGAGAACGGCCAATTCTACCACAAAATATTAAAATCTGCTAGTGTTCTAGAGCTTTTTTTTTTTTTTTTGTAGTTACTTCTCTGGCCTCTGCAACACCCCTGCCTTCTGTTCAGATCTGGACCCAGATTCTGGCTGGCTGCTTAGACCAAGAAGCCAATGATTCCATACAGCACCCATCACCCAGTTCTTAGAAAAAAAAACAAACAAGGGTCTAATGATTGACTTCTCCCACCCGCTGGCCATATCCTTAGAATTTCTAGGTGTACTGTTTGCAAGTTTACTATTATACGGTTTCTTCTTAAAACAATGTAGACTTTCCTTTTTTTTGGGGGGGGGGGGCATCACTGCTCTCTGGTGGTGGGAGTAGGAGGCCCAGCCCCACTGCTGGAATTGAACCTCCGTCCCAGTGGGCCGCAGTCCCGCGCACAACCACTATGCCACCGGGGCTCAGCCCCAATGTAGGCTTTTTATTGCCTCTTTAAGACACCTTTGATTGGTGATTCTCAAACTCTACTGTGCATCAGAATTACCTGGAAGCTATGCAACATGTAAGTTTCTGGGCCTTCCCCACATGAGCTATGATTCCATCTAAGACGCATAGCCTGTGTAATGTGCACGTCCAATGTTGTCGAATACTGCTGAGATCAGAAATCACTGCCTTTAGTTTTCAAGATTTTGTGATTTTGGTGCAGGTTTACATAGAGAACATCAGCTTTGCATTCAACAATTCATGCACATTTTGTGTCATCGTGATCCGTGTACCATTACTTACCCCACTTCTTTGTGATTCTGGTTTCCCTTTCTCCTCCTTTCCCAACTTTTCTGAACTTTTTCCTTGGGTAACGGTTACACGGCTGATTTGAAATGATGACTTAATTAAATGATCTGATAATTCTACTGTGAAGGAGTATGGGAGTCTAGGGGGTTACGTACCCCAGTTCATGCTATTGCCCCCTCACAGACCTGTCTATTTGTGCCGACATTGAGCCTCCTCGGTGAGGTCAGTCCTGCCATGCCTGCAGGGTGACCAAGGGCCAGGTCACAGGAATACCAGCGTCATGAGGCAACCAGTCAATCAGCTTTTTGCTTTTCAAGCTTTTGAGCTTCATTCTACACTGTACCTCCACTCTGTGCAGGATCTTCTCACATGATCCCTTTCAGAGTGGTTGATAATGGTGACCAGGCCCCATTTGGCTTTTCGGGTCTCATAGTTGTAGAGGCTGCTGTTTGGATGGTAGACTCATGGCTTCCCCAGGTCTCATCACGCATCTTTCCTCCAGAACAGAGATTGGTCCTTGTGCCCCAGATGGCAGTTCAGGAGCTTGAAGACCGCACTGCTTCCAGAGAGACATTTCTGAGGTACCCGTCCTGGCCTTCTAAACGGACTAGCTCGTTCACTCATCTATGATTGTTAGTTGCCAGTGAGTTGATTCTGACTCACAGTGTGAGCAGTCCTCTAAAATGCCTACTTTTAAGTCATGTCTTCAGCAAGCCCAGTAATACTATAAATTAGACAAACTCCTATCAGTTCATAAGTTGCTTTCTAGTCGACTCTGATTTCAACTCAAGGTGACTCCATGTGTGTCATAATTGTGCTCCATGAGATTTTAATGGTTGATGTTTTTTGGAAGTAGACAACTAGACCTTTTTTTCCAAGACGCCTCTGAGTAGGCATGAACTGCCAATCTTTTATTCAGCAGCCAAGCTCAGGAACCACCCGCATCACTTGGGTCTTTAAAAGTGCTGGAACATAGGAATGTATATTTGTAATTTAACATAGGAATATCTTGTTGGTAGAACTTTAGGGAGTTATATTGACCAGGTGGCAATCTAATATATTTAAGAGGCTGTAAATCTTTTCTTTTTTTCAAAAAATCATTTTATTGGGGGCTTGTACAACTCTTATCACAATCCACAAATCCATCCATGTGTCAAGCACGTTTGTGCATTTGTTACCATCATTATTTTCAAAACATTGTCTTTCTACTTGAGCCCTTGTGTCAGCCCCTCATTTCTCCCCTTCCTTTCCCACCCTTCCTCCTTCAAGAACCCTTGATAATTTATAATTAAAAAAAAAAATTTCTTACACTGACTGGTATCTCCCTTCACTCACTTTTCTGTTGTGCATTCCCCTGAGAGGGGTCTGTAGGTAGATCGTTGTGATTGATTCCCCCTTTTTCTCCCATACCTTGAGAAATTAACTTTTTGTTTTTTGGGCATCACTGCCTCTGGTGGTCATGGGTGCTACCCAGTGCCGCTCCTGAGAGCTGCCACTGGATATGAACCACCAAGCCCGCGGGCCACAGTCCCGCACTCAACCACTTATGCCACCGGGGCTCAGCCCGAGGAATTAACTCTTGATGAGATTGCATCCTCATCTTTTTCCTGTGGATTGGCTAGTTGGGGTTGAAGTGCTCACTTTATAGTTAACAGTTCATTGCCTTTCTGACAGTACCACCAGGATCTTGGTAAAATCAAACAGTCTCCAGGTACTATATAATAGTGCTATATAATGTGAAGCATGATTAGAATCATATACATAAAAGTGGCACAGGAGAGCGGTCTCATTTCAACTGCAGGGCTGCAATTGTCTTGTGGTTACACAGTACTACCAACATGTAAATTGTTTAACATCAAGATGAATGGATTTCCTGTTTTATGTATTTGGTGAGACCAATATCCAATGGAAGAATAAAAATGACACCTGTGACAATGTGGATGAATAAACCAGTTTATAAGGAAGCACAAGAAGGTACTCAAACACTTATATGATGTGTAGTTATTATGGAAGTGTGTGCATGAAAATATTAATATTATTTATGAACTAGCTGAAAATTTGTTGATACAAAACCAATTATCGAAGTCCATGAGCTAGAATTCTAATCATTTTGGACCTAACCTTGCTGTAGTTTCTACTAACAGTACCAGGTTCTTTCTACTCATGGCCATGAGCATCAACTCTTTTAACTCGCCCAAAAGTTTTTACTGAAATCTAGCAAACACATCCTTCCTGCTGCAGTGAACTCTTGGCTCTCTTCTTCAGAAGGAATGAGAGTCACCCTTGTCTGTCGACACTGAACTCTTTGTCACGTCTCTGTGCTAGCTAAGGGCAAGTGTCTAAACCCTGTGGAGCTCAAATCAGGTCCCAAAGGTCTCCTCTTCCCAATTTTCTCTTGTGTTTTTGGCACAGGGCAACATTGGTCGGGTCCATACTTTCCTTTGGGGGAAGAGGATGAGAGCTTTCTTTTTTCCTTTTTGAGGACACCAGGCTTTCTCTGAGTACAGCCAACCCAGACGGTGGTGGCCATCACGGTGCTGGTGGCCGCTGCAGGAAAGGTGATCTAGGAAGAATGGCCCTACTGCCTGCAAGAGTCAGCAGGCTCTCAGACTTGCTCAACGAAAGGCCTGGTCTCTGGGGAAATGAGAGCAGCTCTTTTTCTGCGTCGGGCACTGCAAAGACCATGCGTGTTGAGGCTGGCAAGGCTGAAGTCTTCAGGGCCATCTGGAAAGCCAGGCCGCAGTTGCTGTTGCCGTCCTTAACTACCTTTCAGGCTAACCCTACTATCTAAATCTTCTATCAGTTTGTGGAATTTGCTTCTCTCCTCAGTATCCCCGTAGCAACTTATTTTTTATTTCACCAGATTCACAGGGGTGCCATTGAATGATCACTCCCCCCTTCTAGATTTTATAAGGATTATGGAAAATGGAGCAGTTTCTGAGGGCATTTACCGATAATAATTTCCCCCCAAACACTTACGTGGAGCTACAAAGTTGATCAAGTAAAGAACCTAAAAAAGAAAAAAGGCAAAGACAAGGTTAACCCCGCCTTGAAGATGTTCCCTTCCCGCTGGAGAATAATTAGACCACACAGGGCTGAGACTCACATTCTGCCCTTCACTTGAACTAATATTTCTTCTTTCTTGGAGTTGTAGCCTCATTGGTATTTGGGGTTCTTAAAATTATGGTGCAATATTGTGGAATTGTTAATATGATTGAAGTCATTGTTAGTAGTTTTAGTGCCTTAATCCTTAAAAATCAATTACTTTAAATGTGCCTGTTATTATGCCCTTACATTCTCTTATTCCAGCAATAGGTATTACAGAGTCATAAAACTCATAAGAAAGATATATTAAACCAATTAATTTTTAAAGGGCATTTTCTTCGGCATTTTTTTCGGAAAATGCATAGTAAGATCTTGTTAGCGTGGGGGTTAAATGTAAGCAGTTCGAGAACATTTCGTGTCGTCTACTTTTCTGTCTCTCGGTCTTCTCTCCACATGACAAGGCCAATGGTACAGGGTGTGTTTGCCCTCAGGAGAGTCATGTTGGGTACTTGATGCGTCCAGTCATCAAGCTGCGTTATTTTTGTTGCTGTTTTAATCCTCACACTTCCTTTACTGCTGTGTCGATACTGAAATGTTTTAATGTAGGAGCTCTTAAAAAAACTTATATTTTGAATTGAGTGAAAGATTACACAGCAAATTTGTTTTGATTCAACAATACCTACATATTTACTTTCACGTCATTAATTGCATCATTTATCCCACTGTGCTTTCTGTTTCCATTCCTCCTCCTTTCCTAACTGATTTGAAATTTTTCCATAGATAAATGCTGCCTTTGGACCTCAAAAGGTGATTATTTTAATGTGTACCTATCTGTCGAATGATATTGTTCCTCTTATGTTCTGCCTATTTGTCCGATTAAAGTAGTTTCTAGTTAATTCGCAGCACACGTCTTGAAAACTACGTGAAGCAACTATAGAATGTTATCATTTCTATAGTTGTATAACCTTTAAGCATATGAGGGATACTTTCACATTTCCCTCCAAAACACACACACAAATGGACAAAAACTCCATTGGGCTGAGCTTTAAGAGTATGCATTTTTCCCTCTAGGTACCAATTCTATCTTACAAATTTGGCTAAGCCAGAGCATGGATACTGGCACAGATAAGAACTCATGACACAGGGAACTCAGAGCAGATAAGGTTCTCAGAAGCAATAAGGGGCGGAGCGATACTAGGAAGGTAAGGTAGGAGGGGAATGGGGGAGGGGACCAATAACAATGATTAATGTATGCCCCCCCCCATTCCAGGAGTACAGACAGCAAAAAAGTGGGTAAAATGAGACGGCAGTCGCTGTAACACATGAAAAAAAAAAAAGAATAATCTTTAAATTATCAAAGGGACAAGGGGGAGTGGGGGTGGTGGTGGGCGGGAATGAAGAGCTGATGTCGGGCTCAAGTAGAAAGAAAATGTTTTGGAAAAGATGATGACAATATATGTACAGATGTGTTTGACAAAATGGATATATGTATGGATTGTTCTAGGAGCTGTAAGAGCCCCCAATTAAAAAAACAAAAATGAAAACAAACTTGCTCTGAGTGCACTCAGTGACATCACTTGGGAAGGTTCTTTCTGGTCACAGTGGATATCTTCATAAAAGCAGTTTCACTTGAACCCTGTTTATTTGTGATGGCCGATTTAAGAGTACAGTGTGTGGCTGTGAAATTTTGTTTCCTGCTCAGTGAAAAATACTACAAAAACTGTTGTGGTATTGAACACAGCCTACAAAGATGTGCATGTTTGCTCAAAGACTGATTTTGGACATTGAAGAGATGGGGAAGTTACCTGGTTTGTCTTGGAGCCCTGTTCAGCAAATTTTAACAGGAGATTTGGGAATGAGAAGGGTCTCTGGAAAATGTGTGCCTCAGGATGTGACAGCGAAGGAAAAAGAGCAGTGAGGGAAACATGCCATGCTTTGAAAGAACAGCTTTGAAGTGACCCAGAATTTTTTCCCCAAGGTTGTTACTGATGACGAATCAGTGCTATTTTTTACTATCCTGAAGGCAAGCATCAATCAAGCCCAGTGGAAGGCTCCATATTCTCCTCGCCCCACAAAAGCTCATCAAGTGAAATCAGAGATCAAGACAGTGCTCATTTGTTTTTTTTTAAGGTAAGGGGGATAGTGCATTTCGAGTTTATTTCACCAGGACTTTGATGAACTCTGATGTAAAAATCCTTAACAAAATATTGGCCAATAGAATACAAAACTATATAAAATTAATAATTCATCATGACCAAGGGAGATTCATTCCAGGGATGCAGGAATAGTTCAACATCTGAAAGCCCATCAGTATTTTTTGCCACATTGACAAAAGCTATAAGAACCATCTGATACTATTGTGAGATGCAGAAAATGTGTTCAACAATATTCAACACCCATTCCTGTTTGACACTCAAGAAGATAGTAATGGAAGAAAATTCCTCAATATAAGTCATATAAATAAACAAAACCATTCGCATTGAAAAAGGGGACCAGGTAAGAATGCCTCTTGTCTCCTCTTTTATTCAACACCATATTGGAAGTCCTAGCTAAGACCATAAGACAAAAGAAAAATATTAAGACAGTGTTTCTCAACCTTCCTAAGACTGAGATCCTTTAATACAGTTCCTCGTGTTGTGTGGCCCCCCCCAACCATAAAATTATTTTTGTTGCTACTTCATAGCTGTAATTTTGCTTCTGTTATGCATTGGGTGACCCCTGTGAAAGGATCATTTGACCCCCAAAGGGATCACGACCCACAGCTTGAGAACTGCTGAATGAAAGGAATCCATCTGGAGAAATAAGAGGTGAAACTATCATTATTTGCTGATGATATGATTTTATATATTGAAAACCCTGAAAGCTTCACAAGAGGAGTCCTGAAAGTGATAGAGGAATATGGCAGAGAGGCAGGATATAAGATCAATGAACAGGCAGGATGCAATCCAATGAAGTCTATTGGATTACTGTATACATCAGGTGAGATCATGGAAGAGGAGATAAAAAAGGTAGTACCCTTTACAATGACCAAACACAAATAGAAATATCTAGGGAAATACCTAACAAAAAAAAAACTCAAAAGATTTGTACAAGGAAAACTACAGAACACTATTACAAGAAACTAAAAGTGATCTCCACAAATGGAAGAATATCCCATGCCTGTGGATTGGAAGACTCAATATAGTAAAGATGTCAATCTTACCCAAGGCACTATATAAATTGAGTGCTATCCAACTATAAATACCAATGTACTTCTTCGAGGAACCGGAAAAACAGCCTATCAACTTCATATGGAGAAGGAAAAAGATCAAGAAGAAGGGCAAAGTCACAGGGCTTGCTTTACATGACTTTGACATCTATTATACAGTCACAGTGTCAAAATAGTGTGGTACTGGTATAACAACAGATAGTCAAACCAATGAAAAAAGAACAGAAAATCCAGAAATACAAACAGCATACTGCTCTTTGATAAAGGCCCCCAAAATATCAAATGGGAAGCAGCCACCTCTTCAAAAAGTGGTGCTGCCATGGGCTGAGCCCCGGTGGCATAGTGGTTGTGTACAGGACTGTGGCCCACAGGGTTGGCGGTTCAAATCTAGCAGCAGCTCTCCAGGAGCAAGGCTGGCCCTCCTACTCCCACTAGGGGACAATGATGCCTAGAAACAAAACAAAAAGTGATGCTGGAAAAAATGTATATCTACCTGCAGGAAAATGAAGTAAGACCCTTACCTCATCCATGCACAAGAATAAAGCTGAGGTGAATCACAGACCTTGAAGTAAAAACCAATTAGGGTCATTAAAGAGGGAATTGGGAAAAACCTAAGAACTTTGGCACAGGGAATAAATAAGATATTGGAAATAGGGAAGGACACAAACACAGAAGAAGCACAAATTGACAAGTGGAATATACTGAAGATAATGTGTACTTCGAAAGACATTGTCAAAAGAGTAATAAGAAAGCCCACAGACTAGGAAAACATCTTTAGCTATAGAACATCAGACAAATGGCTTATTACTAAAATCTTTAATACTTTGCAATCCTACAACAAGAAAAAAAAAAACAACAACCCACTGAGGAGGTAGACAAAAGACCTGAACAAAATTTTCACAAGGGCAGTAATCTGAATGACATGAAAAAATGTTCCCGATCACTGGCCATAAGGGAAATGCAGATTCAAACAACTGAGATACTATCTAACACCCCGAAAGATAGCCCAATTCAAAAAATCAGAAAGCAACAAGTGTTGGAGAGCTGCAATAGGAACTCTTGTCCATTGCTGGTGGACTTGTAGGTACGTGCAGACACTATGGAAATCAGCCTGGTGAAGTTACTACATGATCCAGCAATTCCCTATTGGGCATGTACCCAGAAGAAATAAGAAACAGAGCGGGGCTGAGCCCCAGTGGCATAAGTGGTTGGATGTGGCACTACGGCCCATGGACTTGGCGGTTCAAATCCAGCGGCAGCTCTCAGGAGCAGCGCTGGGTAGCTCTCATGACCACCAGAGAGCAATGAAGCCTGAAAAGAAGAAGAAGAAGGAGAAGGAGAAGAAAGAAAGAAAGAAAGAAACAGACCAAGACCAGACTGTGCTCCAGTGCTCATTGTTATAATTGTGAAGAATTGGAAACAATCCAAATTTCCATCAACTGATGAGTGGATTAAAAACTCTGGTGTAAATGAGCTCCAGTGGCATAAGTGGTTGAGTGCGGGACCGCGGCCCGCGGGTTTGGCGGTTCAAATCCAGCGGCGGCTCTCAGGAGCAGCGCTGGGTAGCTCCCACGACCACCAGAGGCAGTGATGCCCCCCCCCAAACAAAACAAAACAAAAACTCTGGTATATACATACAGTGGAGTGCTCTGTAGCCCTAAAAAGCAGTGACAAACTGCATGAAGCACCTTGTCTCATGTGAAGAATTGGAGGAAATTATGCTAAGTAAAGTTAGCCAAGCGCAAAGGGACAAGTACAACGTGAGTGCAGTAAGGAAAGCTCAAAAACGACAATGAGCATAGAGGATAAACTGCCTAATGTGTAACTTCAGAGTCGAGGTCCAGACACTTTTGGCAGGAGTGAGACCCATACCAGGGATGCATATGGCAGCCAGCTAAAAAGGGGCGGGAAAGATGATGAGATGGGGGGTGGGGTGGGGGTGGAACAGGACACTCATCAACCCATGGGGAGGAGGGATATTGTTTATGTACTTGATTATAAGCCAGCCTGAATATCAGCTGCGGCACCTAGTTTTACCACAAAAACTGCATTTTAAATGTGCTGAAAAACTCGGCTTATACACAAGCATGTCTCCACATAAAAGGGAGAGAAGGACCAGACCTCATCAGGCATGGAGTAGTGACCTAAGAGGATGATGGGGCCCAGGCCAAGCTGAGCTATGATGATCCCCCTCTCTCCCCCAGAAGAGTGTTACACAGAGGACAGCATTGACTCTATAGCCTGCGGAGTGTAGCTGGTCTGTTTAGATCACAAAGGTAAACACTTCAGAGCAAACGAGGGAGAGAGAACATGAACTTTATCCTGGTCCACCAAGCCCCCAGGACAACATCCATGCTCAGAGCATGAGACAGGGTGTCCCCTCATAGATCCTTAATGCTACAGGGGACAACACTGGAAACACTGTAGGGAAAGTATGCCTGGCTTCCCCCTCCACCCCCCACACAAAGGGAGTGCAACAGGGCAGCAAGGGGAGTAAAGTAATGAAGACCCTGAGGAATCCTGAAAATAGACTTCTGATTTGGGGAACAAAACTTGACACCTCATCAGACCTAATTGGAAAGCAGAAGGGTCAGCAGACTGACCTGGAACTATTTATAGGATTTTGCTGCTTTGTTTTGCGTTTTTTATTTTTCTTTTTGCTCCACGTCTTATCTATATAAGATAGGCAGATAAACAATCCTGAGGAGAAAAGGCTGGGACCAGGGGACATGGGAGAGATGGGGAAGCAGGGAGCCAACAAACTCAGGGACAAGGGAACAAGAGATCTAAAATTAATGGGTGAGGAAGACATATAATGCCTGGTGGGTTTTGAGCAAGTACAGTGTATCTAGGAGGAATTACTGAGAACTGAAGAGAGGATGATCATGATAGTAGGTGGGACAGGAGGAAGTTGAAAGGAAATAGTAGAAGAACTAGGAGACAAAAGCTTTAGACCCATAGGCACAGGTATTTAGATATGTAAATATATTAATTTATAATGATAGGGATATAAGTCAATGTACATATATTTATATGTTGAGTATTAAAATAGCAGACAGATTTTGGGCCTCCATAAACACAAGAATGCTTTGTTCTACTAACCTGGCACTCTTGAAGCTCACCTTGCTGACCTAATCGCTGAAGACAAAATGGATGCCTAAGCAAATGTGAAGAAAGCTGATGGTGCCTGACTATCAAAAGATACAGCATCTGGGACCTTAAAGGCTTTAAGTTAAGCAAGTGAATCTCTAGCAGGGAAACAACAAAGCCACATGGAAGATCACACCAGCCTGTGTGATCATGAGGTGTTATTGGGATTAGGTGTTGGGCATCAAAATATCTAAAACAAACAATTATATCGATGGGGAAAAGGGGATCAGGGTGGAGACCCAAAGTCAGTCTGTGGACAGTTGGACATCCCCTCACAGAAAAATCACAAGGAAGGGACGATTCAACCAACGTGCAATTTTTCACCAATGAAACACACATTTCTCTAGTTCCTGGATGCTTGCTCCTCCAACTGTTATGACCCTACTTTGCCTTCCAAATCCAACCAGACCAGAGTGCATTCATTGGTATAGATAAGAGTTCTGCATCATGGGATCCAGGACAGACAAACCCCTCAGGAAAAGTAGCGGGAGTAGCGATATCATGAGTGTAGAGGGAGGATTGGAGAGGAGGGCACTGATCATAAGTTGGATATTTAACTACCAAATTATAGAAATGTGAGTGAAGGGAAACAACAGAAGGTGTAAAATATAAAATAATATATACCTGATCACGGATTCGCCAAGTTGGGAGGGAAGGGAAAGAAAAGGACCTGATACAAAGGGCTCAAGTAGAAAGAAAATGGTTTTGAAATGATGATTGCAACGTATGTATAAGTGTGCTTAGTACAATTGAATTATGGATTGTTATAAGATCTGAAAGAAAAAAAAAAGATCTGAAAGAGCCCCCCCCCCCTTCCAAAAAAAAGGGACTCTGCTGCCCTCTCCGCCCATGCTGTGCAAGGACCTGACTATTGAGATCATGGACATTTCTGAGTTATATCATCTCCTGTCAACTTGTGAACAAGTGGAGTCTAGCCTGTCAATCAGGTCATAGCCAGTGAGGTCTTTGTGTGGGCATGGCCTACTCCTGAGAATTCTGGGAACTCCTATCTTCCTCCTTGGAGGTGGGAGAGGGACTCTGTGCTTCTTCTTCCTGCTGATAAGTCACATGAAGCTACACTGATGCAGACAGAGCCCTGGAGCTTGAGGAGCCATGTGGTGACCCACACCAGCTCCACGATGCTTCCACCACTACTGGGTCCACAAAACTTTCCAGCCACTGACTGTGATCTTCCTGCATTTGACATCTTTGCATGTTTTGCATAGGTCTGAAGAGGAACTTATAGATAAAGAAATGCAAGCATGGAGAGATGCTGCCATTTGCTCTAAATTATGCAGCCAGTCATGGAACTAGCTGGGATTAAAAGCCAGGCAATCTACCTCAAGATTTCATGGTCTCAATCAACATACGCACTGTTGAGACTAGAGGAGATTCTGTGAGAGCCCTGGCATTGCTCAACATAGACTTTTGTAGGAACAATTGACTGAAAAAAAACCAGAGGACTGTGGTTAAAGCAATGAGTGGAAAGCAACCCTGAGATGACACAGATGTTTGCATACACATGGCAGGCCTTTAAAACAGGCATGATACATGCATGTAAGAATTTAAAGGAAATCATCACTACAATGAGTGGATAGGAAGAAGCTTAGGAGAAAAATGGAAACCATACAGCAGTATATTTTGTAAAATAAAACAATTCAGATGGGTGTGAAAGCAGAGAAAAAGCAACTAAAATCAATTTTATAGTGTTAGTGAACGATTTAAGAATTAAGGTTGCAGGTGGACATTGGGCCTTGACTCAAGTACTCCTTCAATACAACGCTTTGTTCTAATAATCCAGCATTCTGTGATGCTCCCCTTCCCAACACAAAAGTGGGTGTATAAGCAAATGTGATGAAGAAGTGGATGGTGACTGGCTATCAAAAGATAAAGCATCTGGTGTCTTGAAGATAAATGAGTGGCCATCTAGTTGGGAAGCAGCAAAGCCCACATGGATGAAGCGCACCAGCCTGTGTGATCATGAGGTATTGATGGGATCAAGCATCAGGCAACTAAAACCCAGAGCAAAATCATACCCATTGTGAATTGTGGGGGTTGGGGGCAGTGGAGTGGAGACCCAAAGCCCATCTGTGGACAGTTGGACATCCCTCCCAGAAGAGTCACAGGAAGAGATGGAACCAGCCAGGGTGCAGTATAGCACAGAGAAAACACCCAACTTTTTTCTAGTTCCGTAATGCTTCCTTTCCCCCCATTATCATGACTTCACTTCAATCTTACAAACTGGATTAGACCAGAACATACACATTGTGACAGAAAAGAGCTCCCAACACAGGGAATCCAGGAGAGATAAGCTCCTCAGGGCCAGCAATGAGAATGGATACCAGGAGGATAAAGGGGAGATGGGGGGAGAAAGGTGGAATCAATCACAAGGATCAAGATATAATCCCCTCCCAGGGGGATGAACCATAGAACAGTGGGTGAAGGATGACAGAAGATGATGTAAGATATGAAAACAATAATGTATAAGTTATCAGGGACTCATGAGGAAGGGCGGGTAAGGGAGGGGAAAATGAGGAGCTAGCTGATAGCAAGGGCTCAAATAGAAAGAAACTGCTTGGAAAATGATGATGACAATATATGTATACATGTGCTTGACACAATGGATGAGTGTATGGATTGAGATAAGCAATGTAAGAGCCCCCAATATAATAACTTAATTAAAATAAATAAAAGGTCTAATCCAAAAAAAAAAATAAAGCAAAACAAAAAAGCCCCCCAAAATGATGACGATTAGATTTTGTCTCACGTACTTTGGCCGTGTTATTTGGAGAGGCCAAAACGCCCCCTGATTACCTTCAAGTCAACTGTGACTCTCAGCGACCTTACAGAACTGGGCAGAACCACTGCCCCTCAGAGTTTCTGAGGTTGTCCACTCCTTATAGGAGTAGAAAGTTTCAACATCCTGCAGAGTGGCTGCTGGTTACGAGCGACCGTGCAAGTACTGTACCACCAGAGCTTCCTGGAAAAGGACATGCTGAGGTCATGGCTGTGGACAGATGCTTGAGTTAAGAGAAATGAGTTCGTCTTGTGAAGATGAGGAATTGTGTGTTCTAGAGAAGAGGGTCCACCAAAGTCCTAAGGCGGAACTTGATTGGTGTGTGCAGAATAGTGGGCAGGCTAGGGAGCCAGGAGAGACTTGTGGGAAAGAAAGTCAAGAGGAGGCAGGCCAGATCACAGGACTCAGGGTAAGCATTGCAAATTTAATTCGAAGTGTGATGTGTGGTGGGAGACTATTGAAGTTGTGAAGACCTAAGTATGGGAAGCATAGGATCCATGCTTATCTGCCTTTATCGACCATCTCTCTGTGTCTGATCTCACAAGAGATGGGAACAGTCTTGGAAACCCTAAGAACCTGTTCTACTCTGCCTTGTAGGGTCTCTGTGAGTTGACATTCACTCACTCACAGTGGGTTTTAAAACCTCCTGTATCCATTATTGTGAAATGCCCTGATGCAACAAGAATCATGTAAAGAAATATCCTATGTCTTTATCTAGATACCAATTTCTTACCTCAATTTTTCATTTCCTCTTCCATCACTCCACATGTCTATATCTACACATAGCATATCAGTGTGCATTCCTTAGGATCAAGGGCATTTTCTTACATTGTTAAATTCAGGAAATTTACTCTTAATATTTTTTTTAGTCTATAGTCCAGTTTTATAAACAATTCCATGTTGTGCCATCAGAAAAAATATAAACACACATCTATCTATCATCTATCTCTCTATCTATCTAATTTGTCTCTCTTTCCCCTTGAGTACAGGATGCAGTCTAGGATCATGGCCTCTAGTTGAATGTTGCTTTAGTCTCCTTTGTTGCTCACTTCACCTTTTCTTAGTGTTGACCGACAGTTTTGGAGAATTTAGGTCAGTTGCCTTTTAGAACATTCAGTGAGGCTTGCTTGTTGCTTCCTCGTGATTGGATTCAGATGATTCCTTCCCAGGTGACGTGTTGCGTGCGTGCTCCTGTGTCCTCCCTGCACAGGCACTTCCTGGGCTTCTGTGGGGAGCAGCCTCGCACTTCAACCACTGTGCCATGGGTCTCTATATCGGATCATGCTGGTCCTCTTCGTTTATTTTTAGATTTTGTTTTGTTGCTGTGGAGGAAAATACACAGGAAAGCACGCCAGTTCGACGGTTTCTACATGTACAATTTAGTGCTATTCATCATGTTCTTTGACGGTGTTCGTTCACCATCCTCTCCTTTTCTGGGTTGCTCTTCTCTCATTAACATGGGCTCACTTTCAGCCTCTTAGCTTTCCTGCATAATCTTTTGAGCTGTTCCTGTTAATTTGATCCCATATAGACAGCTCTTAAAATAGAATAATGGGCAAGGTTGACTTTTTTTAAAAAACTAGTTACGCTAAACTATTGACGAGTTTAAAAAAAAAAAAGACGAGAGAAAGCCCTGGTGGCGGAGGGGTTCTAACTCCAAGGTGTTGGCAGGGGGAACCACCAGCCACTCTTTGGGAGAAAGATGAGCTGTTCAGTCCCATGAAGATTTCCAGTCTGGGGACCCCCAGGGACAGTTCTACTGCTACAATAGCTGTGAGTCAGAAACATCACAGTGGCAGTGCCTTTGGAGTTCTGCTGAAGCTCAATTATGGTTTGGTGACAAGAGGGCTTTAGAGGATAAGATTTTTGGTTTACGATTAAACGTTATCCCAGGACAATAGTTTCAAGTATTCATCTACCCTCCACGGTTGCAGAAAGTCTATAAAGTCAGCCAATATTTAAAATTTTGTCCTGCATTTTCTTGCTGTTGGTCAGAATTCCCGCATAGACTCTTTGATTAGATATTCAGTAAAGGCAGCCGGTTCTTCTGGTCTGCAGCGAAATTGATGGTGGTGCCTGGAGGCAAGTAGCCACACGTTCCTATTTTCATTCTACCCCTGTCTCCTGTTCCCCTTTAACTTTGAGACTGATGGTTGTGCTTTTTGAGACACCAATCAGTATGCAATGAACTAGGAAATAGGACAGAAACACTAAACAAATTAACTGTGAAATCCCATGGTGCCATGTCCCTAAACTTCTAAACCAAGGAACCAAATCTCATGATGCTTGAATGGACAGAAGCAGGATCAGCAGTCACCCTTTTTGTGTGTGTGTCATTATTGGAAATATATCACACAACTTTTGCAAGGTCAATTATTATAGGTATGTAAATGACAGCAGTTACATTAAGTGACTATTTATCCCTCTCCTTAGTCAATGCTCATTTCCATTAAACCCTTTTCCCTCTTCCTCCTTGCCTCTGGTAACCACAAATAAATCTTATTCTCTATCTATCTTCCATTTCTTGTACTTTTTATGTAAGTGAGGCCATCCTTTGTGATGGGCTTATTTCACTCAGTGTATCATCTCCAACCTCTATCCATGTTGTCATCATGTATCAAGACTTCATTTCTCCTACTGACATGTAGTACTTCATTATATGTCTGTGTTACCTTTCATTTATTCATCTATTGATGGGCATTTAGGTTTCCATCTTTTGGCCACCCAAAATTATGAATATTGTTGAAGTGAACATGGTTTACAAGTTTCTGAGTCTCTGTTTTCAAATCTTTAATGTATATATCTAGAAGTGAATTTCTGGCAGTTCATACACAAAACCCAGCTGGATTGTGGACTTTGAAGCACAGATTAAAAGCGTGAAATAGCCACACCTCATTGTATCCAATTCTTTGCCAGTGTCATTTTCCTCCCACTTTGTTTTTCTTCTGGACTCTGAGATCACAGAGCTCTAGTGGCACCATCGGGTAAGTGTTGGGCTGCTCCCCCCAATGTCTGAGGTTCAAACCCATCAACTAGTGCATGGGAAAATCTGAGGCTTTCTGAGACCATAGAGAGTTACAGCTTCACTCACACTAGATCGTAGCTCCAACTTCAGAATCATCATTCTTCCATCATGGCCCTGCTCGACACTCCCTTCATGAAATGATCACTGAAGCTAAGGGTGTGCCAGCAAAGTATGGTGAAGAAAGCAGATAGTGCCTGGCTATCACTCAGAATAGCATCTGGGGTCTTAAAGACATGTATTCAAACCAGCAGCTATGTAAGAGAGGAGTTCACAGGGAAGAGAAGCACATCAGCTTGTGTGACCCAACACTGACAGTTACCAAATTTGCATATGGTGAAGAAAAAAGCACTAGAACTAAAATTATGAACACCCAATTTGTAGAGGGCTAAGAGGAGTGGTGGGAGGCCCAAACCCATGTGCAGAGTATTTTGTCAATGCACCACTGGCAGATCTGCTCTAGCCAGAAGCAAGAGTCTCAAGGAGCCTTACTGTCCAGCAGAGACCATTACAATCTTAATTATGCTGTCTTGAAATTGATACATGGCCAGTTGATCACCCTCAAGACACAACCTGAGTTTGTTCTGGGTGCAAGTTTCTTTCACTTGTTCAATGACAGAAATTCCTTCCCTGGATTTTTGGATGTTGATGGGGTCTTTTTCTTTATATACATTATTTTCATATTTGTCTTTATACTATTATGATTTTACCTTGCTACCTTAGTGTGATGTGTTTTTTAAAAAATTATTTTCTGTTGGGTCTTTCAGCTGTGAAGCACAGGAGGCATGGATGCATAATGATACCTGGTACCAGAGGGTTTAGGGAATATGGAGGTGGGTGATAGGGAGGGAAAAGGGATTTGGGAAGTAAATAATGGAGATGGGATGGGGAAGAACACTAAATGGATTGTGATTGCACACCTCATTTTAAAGATGATTTAACTATGGTGAAGGGGGTGCTTTAAAATGGATGTATAATGACTACAATTATTCTCGATATGATTGAATGAAGTATTAAGTTATATGATATGTAAATTATGTGCCAATAAAATGTTGGGAAAAATACAGCTTCAGAAAGTATATGGGGTCACTGTCAGTTGAAATTGACTTCATGGCAGAAGGTTAGGTTTTGAATGCCAGAAAAAAAAAATGACCAAATAGCCTATCATTCCACTGAGAGATGCTTTACATTATATGTTAAACAAGATTCAAATAAAGTTCAAATATTACATCTGGTTGATGCACTTCTTAAATTTCTTCAATCTATAATTTATACACTTTCCATACACTTCAATGTGATTTAGTGAAGTAAAGGAATTATGCATCCTGTAAAATTACACATTCTGTTTTTAGCTTCTTGGTATCACCGATCTCCCAAATGTCCTGTATCTGGTAATTAGATGTAGATACTTGATTTGATTTAGGCTCAATTGTTTTATGAAGAATATTTCACAGGTGGTGATGCGTTTCCTACCAAATAAAATGAGGCATATCCTGTGTAGTCCCACATTAGTGATGTTAGAATCGATCAGTGGGCCAAGTGTTAGCAGCTTACTGTAACCATATTTATGTTTTCCATCAACCATTCCATAGGGTTTTAGCATCCATGAATGATGATTACTTTTACACATAGATCAGTAATTTCACTAAAACCCATTATCTTATTGGATTATTAAATAGTGATACTTAAATTTTTTCACTGCTTCTCTGCATTTTTTTTGGAGCTTCTCTGCATTTTATAGACAGGATTTCCATAATCAATTATTTACTGTGGGGTAAAATTTATATGCAGAGATCAATACTTAGTTTTCTTCTTTAGTTATACATTTATATCAATTTTGCTTTTTGTCAATATCCCTGAAATAGTCACCAGTAGTGTCCTGTATTAGTCAAAGTTCATCAGGGTAACAGATCTAATAGGTTTGCGCGCGCACACACACACACACACACACACAGCTGTATGACTAGTCACAGGTCTGGATGGCAGGTTGTTAATTCAGGCTGGAGTTGATGATGTGCGGTAAAGTAGGCAGGATTTCATGCGGTAGTTTGGGGGCGGTTTCTTTTCCTTAGAGAAATCTGTTTTTACTCATCAGGCCTTCAACTGGTGAGGCTCACCCACAAAATGCAGCATGAATCTCTTTTTACTTCCAGTCAGCATATTATGGATATCAAGTACACCTCTAAAATAGCTTTCACAGAAAAATCTCAAATTGTATTCAGGTGGGCACATAAAATTGACCATCATGTATCCTCTGTTACTGCCAACAGGTTTCAAGTTTTGGACGCTAAAATATGTGGTCATTCTGTATATCAACTTTAGAATAATATATTCATGTGCTATCCACTTTTATTGGTGTCCCATATGTTGTTTACTTTTTAAACTAGAACTTAGTTTTATTATCAAACCATATAGTAGAGAAATCATCTTTAATATGCCTAGCATAGTCACCCACTATTTTACTCTTTATATTTTTCCCTTTTCTGATTTTACCCACAGGCCTACATACTGTGAGCTGGGTCTCATTAACAAGTATATTTTTTATTTTGGAGTATGAAAGCATTGAGAGTGGTGATTTTAACCTATGTCTTTTACTGTTACAGCTCAATGTCTTAAGATATGGTTGGCACATAATAGTACTCAATAAAAGTCTACTGAATGGCTAAATGACCTTTTTGTTTTAAGCATGCTTCTAAGTTTATCAAAGACTGCAAACCAAACTCACTGCCATTAAATTGATGCAGACTCCTAGGGTCCCTCTAGGACAGAATAGAAGAGACCGTTACTCTCTTTGAGAGTAGAAAGCCTCGTCTTTCTCCTTCAGAGTGGTCGGTAGATTTGAACTACTGAACTTGTGCTTAGCAGCCCAACTTGTAACCACTGCACCACCAGGACTCAAAATATTTGGGAGTCCCAGTGATGTAGTGGTTACATGTTATGTTGTGGACCACAAGGTCAGGAGTTCGAAATCAGAAGTAGCTCTACAGGAGAAAAGATGAGGCTTTGTACTTCTGTAACGATTTACAGTCTTGGAAACTCACAGGGGTGTTTCTGTCCTATAGGGTCACTCTGGGTTGACACTGACTGAGTGGCAGTGAGATTGATTTGGTACTTTTATCGAAATGGTTGCAAAATACTGTTGTTTTCTCAACATTTAGTTACAGTAATTCTTGTGAAACTAGTATTTACCAGTGTTTGAAATGTGACATCTTGGAAAGAGAGCACGCCTGCATTGCCTGGAAGTAATTATAAATATTTTTATTTGTGTCACTTCAATTTGAGAGGAACATAGCAAGTGGTCTTCATTTTAAATGACGTCCCTTGTGTGGTATGATATAATGGAGAGAACAGCACAAGCTGAGTCTGGCGAGGTAGTAGCTGCAGGAGTATGATGAGAGTCCAACATGAATTTAGTAATGGGAGGGATGTGAGATGTGGCAAAAATAAAATTCAGGGACATTAATTGTTGCTAAGATAGAAAAAAACACACAGACTATCTTAAAATATGAAGAGGGCTGATGGGTGAATCTAACATTTTAAGAGTATTGTGAATATTTGAACTATAGTACTATATATACTCGTGTATAAGCCGAGTTTTCTAGCATATTTAAAAAAATCACTTTACTGGGGGCTCATCCAGCTCTCATCATGATCAGTACATACATCAATTGTATGCAGACCACATTTACACATTTATTGCCATTGTCATTCTCAGAACATCCTCATTTCACTTAGTCCCCCGGTATTTCAGCTCCCTGTATTTCTCCTCCCTCCCCAACCCTCCTACCCCATGAGCCATTAATAATTTATAAATTATCGTTATTTTGTCATGTTGTACACTGTCCCATGTGTCCCTTCACCCACTTCCCTGTTGTACATACCCTGGAAAGAGGTTATATGTAGATCCCTGCAATTGGTTGCCCCATTTTATTCCACCCACCCTCCTCCCTCCTGGTATCACCACTGTCACCACTGGTCCTAAAGGGATCAACTGTCCTGAATTCCCCATGTTTCCAGCTCCTATCCGTACCAGTGTACATCCCCTGGTCTAGCTGGATTTGCAAGGCAGAATTGGGATCATGATAGTGGGTGGGAGGAAGCATTAAAGAGCTAGAGGAAAGTTGCATATTTCATCATTATGTTGTATCTTAACTGACTCGTCTCCTCCCTGCAACCCCATCTGTAAGGGGGTGTTGCTTCATCTATAGATGGGCGTTGGGTCTCTGATCTGTACTCCCTGTCATTTATAATGATATAATTTTTAGTTCTTTGATTCCTGATACCTCATCCCTTCGACACCTCGTGGTTACGCAGGCTGGTGTGCTTCTTCCTTGTGAACTTTGTGGCTTCCCAGTGAAATGGCCGCTTGTTTACTTTCAAGCCTTTAAGACCCAGGATGCTATATCTTTTGATAGCCAGACACCATCAGCTTACTTCACCACATTTACTTTTTTGTTTGTTTGGTTTTTTTTGGGGGGGGGACATCACTGCCCTCTGGTGGTCGTGGAAGCTACCCAGCCTTGCTCCTGGAGAGCTGCTGCTGGATTTGAACCGCCAAGCCTGTGGGCTGCAGTCCCACACTCAACCACTACGCCACTGGGGCTCAGCCCCCCACATTTATTTATACACACATTTGTCTTCAGTGGTTGTGTTGGAAAGGTGTGAGCATCATGGAATGCCAATTTAATGGAACCATGTTCTTGCATTGAGAAAGTACTTGAGTAGAGGTCCAATGCCCATCTGCTGTCTTAATATTAGTCCTATAAGTATATTCACGTAAATCTATTTCCCTATCATCATGTATAAATATATTCACCTCTGTAGGTGCCCAAAACCATCAGTCCCATTGTTTTTTCCTCCAGACTGTTCATCCAGCGTAAGTTATCTAGATATACCTGCAGAGATAACAATCTGTACAAAAAAACCAAGGCATCATAAGATGAAACCACCAAAGAAAATAAAATGAGAATAACAGCAACAAAATATCCCAATGTCCATAAGGTATATATAAATAACTTAAAAAATAAAAATAATAACAAATAAAAGCCTGTAAATAGTTCAAGGTCTGTTCATTGACCTCCAGGAGTCACCCCCAGCTGAGTCGAATGGAGTGCCACAACCTGGCCCCAAAATATATTCTTGGCACTCCCTCAGGAACTCCATGCTATGTTGCACATGTTAGTGTTTTGCCATGGTGTGGTTGGTTCAGACAGGCTACAATCCCTACCCTGCTTCCTATTGTTGTCTCCATAAGGTCTTGGGTCAGTGAGGGACGCCGTGTTTCATAGTGGGGCTGGCCATATGGTTCTCTCTTTCCATTGGCTGTTCTTTTTTTTTTAATTAAAAATCATTTTATCGGGGGCTCGTACATCATTTTTCCAATACATAAATAAACATACTGTGACAAGCACCCTCGCATGTCCATTGCCGTTATCATTCTCCAAACAGCTGCCCTTTCCCCCAGCCCCTGGTGTCGGTTCCTCCAACCCGTCCCCTGTTCCCCTGCTCTCTCTCTCCCATCCACCCTCAATACTTTATAAATAATTATTATTCTGTCATATGTTACCCTGCCCGACACCTCCCTCAGCCCACTCCCCCATGCCCCTCCTCCAGATAGGTCATTTGTAGATTCTTGCAGCTGTTCCGTCTCTATCCCATCTTCACTCCACCCATCCAGTAGTTCCATTCTAACCACCGGCCCAAGGGGGCTCATCCATCCTGATTTCCCCATATCTCCAGCCTCTCTCTCCACTAGTGTACCTTCTCCAGTCCATCCAGATGTGCAAGGTAGAGTTGGGATCATGATGGTTGGGGGGTAGAGATACCTCAGGAACTAGAGGAAACTTGTATGCATGATCACTGCCTGGCTGCACTCTGACTAGTCTGTCTCCTTCCTGTTTCTCCCCTGTAATGGGGTGGCCAATTACCCACCAGTGGGCCTTAGATCCCCACCCTCCCCTCCCCTCACTCATAATGAAGTGATTCCTATTCTTTGATGTTCGATATCTGCTCCCTTTGGGCCCTCTTGATCACACTTGCTGGTGTGCTTCTTCCATGTGGACTTTGCTGGCTCCATGCTGAATGGCAACTCAGTTATCTTCAAGTCTTTGAGACTTAGACATTCAGTCATTTAGTAGCTGGGCACCATCTTTTTGTTTGCCTCTGTACCCATTTGTCTTCAGCGATATCGGGAGTTAATTGGTCCATTGATTTTGATATTTGTTCTCTGATGCCTGCTGCCTGATAGTTTCAGCACCTCATGATCGCACAGGCAAGTGAGCTTCTTTTATGGTGAGTTTTGTTGCTCCTGAGTTAGATGGCTGCTTGTTTATGCTCAAGCCTTTAAGACCCCAGATGCTATATCTTTTGATAGCTGGGTACCATCAGCTTTCTTCACCCCTCTTGCTCATGCCCCCACATGTCCTCAGTGGGCACCTTGGGGGTGTGTGAACACATTGATATATGTTCCCCCCCCCCCCATTTGATGTCTATTGTCTAGACCTTTCACTACCGTGTGGCCACGCTGGCTGTTGTGCTTCTTCTGTGTGTGTGTGGTCTCTTCTCAAGTGGATGGTCTATTGTTTATCTTTAGGCTTTTAAGACTCCAGGTGATATATCCTTTGATGCCTGAGCACCATCATCTTTCTTCACCACATTTGTTTATGCACCCATTTTACTTCAGTGATCATGTTGGGCCAGTGAGCCTCAAGGAATATCAGATTCATAGAACAAAGTGTTCTTGCATTGAGGGAGCACCAGGGTGAGGGCTCTAGGTCCACCTGCTGCCCTAATATTTGGCCTATAGATATGTTTTTAAAGTTATTCCCACCTTATAACAGAAAGTTGTATTTATGTATGGACATACCCATGTTAGACCTCTGCAAGTGCCCTTTGCCTTCTAGCTCTTTCCTCTATTTCCTTCCGTCTCCCTTCTGTCCCACCATCTTGTTCCACTTTCATTGGTGTTTCAGTGTTTCCTCATAGATTCTTTGTCTTTGCTTAATCCCGACCAGGCCTCCCACACCCTCCTTTCCATTGACTCCAAACCATTTGTTGTTCCCCTTCCCCCATCCATGTATTTGTCCATACCCCCCTCTCCTCCCCTCACTTATGCCCCCAGGAACCATTGTTTGCCCAGTACTTTCTGTGGCTCATAGAATCTCCAGAGGGATATAATCCTCTGAGCATCATGTGTCGGCGTGGAGCTTGGACCAGCTCTCTTCCTCTTCCTCCCTTCTTGTCTTCATCCCTGTGGGTGTGGGATGCTGGCCCCTCCCCCAACCTGTTCTCTGCCATGGCCACTTCTAGAAAAGGAGTCACTCTGACTCTGGTTGCTTCCAGCTCTGTAGCTCTCTCTTTTCTTGCATCCATTGGCTGTTCTGAGTGGGAATATGTCCTCAAGGTTCAGTGGGCCAGGATGCACTCTATTCTCTCTTCCTCCCCCTTCATTTGTTCTCGTGAGTTCTGGTCAGGCATGTCCCCCTCCCCAAGATGCAGCTTCAATGTCCAGTGCATTTTTAATGCAATTTTTGTGGTAAAATTAGGGACCTCGACGGATAATCAGGTTGGCTTTTACTCAAGTACATATGGTAGCTTGATAAAGGAACCTTGGTGGCATTCGTGGGTAAACATTTGATCGCTAACTTCAAACTTGCCAACTGCTCTGGGGGAGAGACTTTGAGGTTCTCTGCTTCTATAAAGATTTACAGCCTTAAAAATCCAATATGGAGTTGCCACCATTCACACATGACTTGATCACAGTATTTTTGTTTGGTTGGCTGCTTTTAGTACAAGATGTTACAAAGAAAAGCACACGATGGTAAAAGACATGATGACGGAGAGCAGTACCTGCATCAGAATAGTGTACTGGGGATAGGACTAAAATGCTAGGGCAGAGGCTACAAATACATTGGCTAGAACACCCCAGATGTGTTTTCTGTGAGCTGTAGAAAAAAATTATGCAACTAATTTTCAACATTGAGAAAGTGAGAGATTGGCTATAAAAACCAAATGTTCAATGTTTCTTGAAAAGTCTTAGTTCAGCAATACTGGCGGATTCTTACTGGCCAGCAATGACCTGTTGCCAAATAGCGGCTAGCTTTATGAGTGGGACAAGCCCTACCCAGTCCCCCAGACTCTCGATCAGTTTCTAGCTCCCAGGCGCTAAGGCTGGAGGTCCTTGCACTTCTTTCTCTGGCAGCTGTTGTTTGCATGCTGGCCCACACCCTGTTTCATCATTTACTTTATTGCCCTACCCCTGTGTCCCTATGTCCAAGAGAAGGAATTTAACTGTCAAACTTATGGAACGCTGAGGTGCATCTGCAGAGATCATTGTATCTTCTCTGAACATTTAGAACAAGTGCAATGAACAAAAACTAAGAAACTTCACTTTTTTTTTTTTTTGCATCACTGCCTCTGGTGGTTGTGGGCACTACCCAGTGCTGCTCTTGAGAGCCGCCGCTGGATTTGAACCACCAAGCCCGTGGGCCGCAGTCCCGCACTCAGCCACTTATGTCACCGGGGCTCAGCCCAGAAACTCTACTTTTAAAAATATAGTTCTAGCTAGCGTTAGTTCCTGCTAGAATCCTTAAGGGGAAAGGTCATCTTTCAGAGCCTTTCCATGTTCAGTGTTGCTAAAACCTTGACATACATACATTCCTACTTTGACTTTAAATGCAAGTATCTCAGAAGATTAAATTATTCCAACAAAAATAATTGCGCTCCATGCTCTCTTGGTCATGTCATGTACCTCTGGTTCATCTATCTTCAGCCAGGGAGGCAAGTTGCTATAGAGGTTGAGACTGCCTCTGTGTGGTGCCAGACTTCCTTGGTGGTCAACACCTGGTGATCTGGTGATGGCTTTGAAGTGAGATATGCAGTCCTGTATTAATGCAGTGGGCCTGCCCAGCGGCAGAAAGTTATGTGACTGTTGTGGAAGGTGATATCATGTGTCCCTTGGTGAGTGATTGACCATATTTTAAAGAAAATAAAAATTTAAAATTTTCTGGATATTCTTAGAAATTGTCCAGTGGTATATATCTTCTTTTGGATTTAGACCAAGATTTTCCTAATGGTATATTCTAGGGAACACTAGTTTTTCCAGGCACTCTTACAAGAAGGTTCATTGTTTCAAAAGGCTGGAAAATGCAACAAGCAATGTATAAATTTGCTTGTTGCACCCAATGTTCCCTCCATTTTTTTGTTTGTTCTATTAAAAAATAATTTTATTAGAGGCTCTTACAGCTCATAACAATTCATACATTAATTGTATCAGGCATATTTGTACATATGTTGTCATCATTCTTTTCTAGAAATTTAGTTTCTATTGAGCCCTTGGTCTCAGCTTCTCTTTTTTCCCCTCCCTCCCCCACTCCCACCCTCATGACCCCTTGATGAATCATAAAGTATTATTTTAATATCTTACACTGACCACTGTCTCCCTTCACCTATGGTTTCTATTGTTCATCCCATTGGAGGATGGTGGTGGTGGCAGCTATATGCTGATCATTGTGATCGGTGCCCCCTTCCTCTCCTCCTCCCCCACCTTCCCCCTTCTATCACTACTCCCATTCCTGTTCCTGGATTCCATGTGTTCTGAGCTCTTATCTGCACTTGTGCACATGCTCCGGTCTAACACACCGTGAAAGGCAGTACTGGGGTCAATAGTGTGGGGTGATGAAGTCTCAAAATACCAGAGGATTATTTTGTTTCAATTTTTAAAAATTTAATCATTTTATTGGGATCTTATAAAAGTCTCATCATCCATCCATCCATCCATCCATCCATCCATCCATCCATCCATCCATCCATTGTGTCAAGCACATTATTACATTTCTTGCTCTCATCATTCTCAAAGCATTTACTTTCTACTTGAGTCCTTGGTATCAGTTCATCATTTTCCCTCTCCCTCCCCACACCCCCCCATAAGCCCTTGATAATTCATAAATTATTATTTTGTCATGTCTTACACTATCCGATATTTCCCTCCACTCACTTTTCTGTTGTCCATCCCCCCAGGAGGAGGTTATATGTAGATATTTGTAATTGATTCCTTCTTACTATCTCATCTTCTCTTGACCCTCCTGGTATCACCACTCATACCACTGGTCCTGAGGGGTTCTTCTGTCCTGGATTCCTTGTATTTCCAGTTCCTACCTGTATCAGTGTACATCTTCTGGTCTAGCCAGATATGTAAGGTAGAATTGGGATCATGATTATGGGGGCGGGGCGGGAAGGAAGCATTAAGAACTAGAGGAAAGTTGTATGTTTCATGTTGCTATACTGCACCCTGACTGGCTCACCTCCTCCCCACTACCCTCTGTAATGGATGTCTAGTTGTACAGATGAGCTTTGGATCTCCACTCTGCACTCTCCCCGTCCCCCCCATTCACAATGATACAATTTTTGTTCTTTGATGCTTGATACCTGATCCCATCAACACATTGTGATCACACAGGCTGATGTGCTTCTTCCATGTGGGCTTTATTGCTTTTGAGCTAGGTGGCTGCTTGTTTACCTTCAAGCCTTTAAGACCTCAGACACTATATCTTTTGATAGCTGGGCACCATTAGCTTTCTTTACCACATTTGCTTATGCTGCACCCACTTTGTCTTCCTTGATCTTTTCAGGAAGGTGAGCATCATGGAATGCCAGGTTATTAGAAGGAAGTGTTCTTGCATTGAGGGAATACTTCAGTAGATGCCCAATGTCCATCTGCTACCTTGGTACTTAACATATAAATATACAAACCTAGATCGATTTCCTTATCGTTATATATAAATATGTTTATATATGTAAATGCCTATATTTAGACCTCGATAAATGACCTTCACCTCCCAGTTCTTTCCTCTATTTCCTTTTACTTTCTTCTTGCCCCACTATCATGGTCAGCCATCATTTGGGTTTTAGTAATACCTCTCGGTTATATTGCCCTTGATCAAGCCCTACAAGTCCTCCTTTGCTCTCCTTGCTGTCAACTTTAGATCACTAGTTGTTTTCTTGTCCCTGGGTTGCTCAACACCCACTTCCTTTCCCCCATCTCCTCCTCTTTCATATCCCTCCCAGAACTGTCAGTCTGGTTGTTTTCTCCTCCAGAATGTTTATCTTGCCTATCTTATCTAGATAGACATGCAGATATAACAATATGCACAAAAACAAGACCGAGCAAAACAAAGCACCAAAAGAAAACAACAACAAACCAGTGACACCAAACCAATGAAAATCCTGTAAATAGTCTGTTTGTTGACCTTTAGAAGTGTTTTCCAGTTGAATCTGATGGGGTGACATGCCCTGGCCTCAAAGCCTATTTTTGGTACTCCTTTGGGACTTACTTGCTCTGATTCCCTGGCTGTTCTGTCACCCTCCTTAGTATTTTGCCTCGGTTTGGTGGGGTCAGAACGGGTGCAGTTCCCACACTGTGTCTCCAGT